>JAUZSU010152352.1:0-14476 GCA_034780255.1 Parotocinclus maculicauda
ACCTGAAACCCACTGTGTAGTATGGTAGAGTTACATGGCTGTTTTTCCACCAAAACTAAAAGGAACCTCTTAAGCGTACGTGGCATCATGGACCCCATGACATACCAGAACATTCTAAATCAAAATCTGCCAGTCTCTGCTAAGAAACCTTATATCTGCCAGTAGAACAGCAATACAAATCATGCAATGCATTCAGAAAGTCCTCAGACACGTTCACTTTTTCACATTTTGTTTTATTGAATCCTTGTGCTGAAGTAAAAAACAATTATCCCATGAATCTGCATTCAATACTACATAATAATTGAAAGTGAAAAGGGAATTTTTTTAACTAATTTTAGCAAATTTATTAAAAAGAAAAATATTTTTTTTTTTTGCATGAACTTAAGTGTTCAGACCTTTTGTTATGACATTTAAAATTTTGCTCTGTGACCTGCCATTTACTGATCTTCGAGATAATTGATTTTCTAAACATTGATTGGGGTTCACCTGTGTTAAATTCAGCTGATTGGACGTGATTTGGAAACACACCTGTCTATATAAGGTCTCTCAGAAAGATCTGCTAAAGAACTGCACATAGAGCTCAGAGACAGGGTTGTGTGGAGGCACAGCTCTGAAGAAGGCTACAAAAATTGCTGCACTTATAAGGTCACAAGAGCACAGTGGTTTCCATAATTCTTAAATGGGAGAGGGTAAGAGATGTGGCCTTGGTAAGAAAGATGACCAAATTGCTCCAATGGCAACCAATGGTTCGGCTGAGCTCCAAACTGTACAGATGGAAGAAACCTCCAGAAGGTCAACAATCACTGCAGCACTCTACCAATCTACAGAAATGAAAACCTGATCCATAGCACTCAAGAAACTGTGCTGAAGATTTACCTTCCAACAAAACAATAACCCTAAGTACAGAGGTAGGACAATACAGAAGTGGCTTAGGCACAACTCTGTGAATGTTCTTGAGTGGCCCAGCCAGACCCCTGCCTTGAACACAATCAAAATACCTGAAAATGGCTTTCCACCAATGGTCTCCATCCAACTTGACAGAGCTTGAGAAGATCTACAAAGAAAAATGGCAGACTATCCCCAAAACCAGGTGTGCAAACCTTGTGGCATCATAACAAAAAAGACCATACAAAGAAGAGGTTGTAATCGCTATTAAAGGTGCTTCCAAGTCCTCCAAGTCTTGTATATCAATGCAATATTTGAGTTTTTTCCTTTTTAATAAGTTTGCAAAAAGTTTTTCCACTTTGTTATGGGATATTGGATGTAGATTGATGGGATAAAACTTGATTTTTTTTACTTAATATTTTTCATTTCAAGGCTGCTACATAACAAAATGTGGAAATAAAACTGGTCTGGACATTTGGACACAAAATGGTTTGCTGAATACAATATCAAGCTTCTGCCATGACCTTGTCAGACCCCTGATCTAAACTCACTAGAAAACCTGTGAAGTGAGCTAAAAAGGAAAGTGCACAAGCAAGAAACCTAGACCATTTGAAGAGACTTTGCAAAGGTGAATGCTCTCTAATTTGTTGCCTATCAAATGGTGAATTTCTTATAACTATCTTTACCAGGGATGATAAGGAATTAAGCAGTCTGGAGCTAATCTGGAATTTCAATGGTTGGTGTTAGGGTTCCTACCTTCCCCCGGTGCGTTCAGTCGTCCTCGCTGGTCGCCATTACAGAGCCATCGGCGGGGTGGCCTTATATCCTCGCACATTTTGAGCTAACGCTCTTCAGTCTTCCTCACTCCAGCCGGGTGTTCGTTCTGAATAGGACACACTCGCCCGCTTGCGCTTCGGCGCTCCTCGCGTATTCGAGTTTATTTTCGTGTTTTGGCGCTTCTCGCCTTTCGTGTGTTATTTACACTCGTGCTACAAGCGGGCCCTGAGCTTATATGCTTGCTTTTTTTTTTTGTTAGAGCTCACGCTCGCCCTCTGGCACTTCGGCGCCCTCTGCACTCTTCAGAGCAGCTACCCGGTAGTGCGTTAGAAGTATACGCGTCCGGCGCTCTTGCGCTCTCTTGAGTCTGACTCTAGTCGGCTGCTGACTCGAGATATGCCCTGGCTAGAGTAGCCACCAGGTAAACACGCACTCTATAAGACGTGTCCCGGTTTGGCTTTCATCTAATTGCATGCACATTCGAGCTCACGCTCGCTCCCTGGCGTTTGGAGTACCTCCGTGCCTTGCCATTTAAGAGACGTCCCAAAACCATGTCTTCTGCACGTTTGCCCCGACCGGCGCTATGGCGCCCTCTCGCGACCAGTTTGCGCCTTGCTCCCATAAGGGACGCAACCTTGGCGTGCCACTTTATCCTTTCGGTTTTATTATGTTAGGATTATATAGTTCTGGTGCATTTTCTTTGGCACTATAAATCTTGTTGTGTGTGGGACATGTCAGCAAGGATGACATCCTCAATAATAAATGCAGAGGAAACAAATAAATATGTAATTATTGCCAAAAAAAAGATAATAGTCGGATTAATGGAAAACTCATCATTCATGTCTCAGGCAGATATGTAAATAACTACTGATGGCATAACAGTGCTTATAAAATTATAATGTCCTATAAAAAGCCTCTCAAAGGCAACTTTTTGGTAGTGTACCTATTGGGGAACAATCATAATCATTTAACTGCTAGTCAAATGGTGACAGACTTTGAAAGGGGGTGTATCATTGGACTGTGAGAAGCAGAATAGATGCTTTTATGAACTGCCCACCATCTAGGTTCTGCATGTACACATGGTGAACAGGATCTGGATGGCCAAGACAATCCACCAGTAGAGAGATGCACGAGCAGCTCAGTAATTTTGTTGTCCTCCACTCAGACAGAGGTGGCACCTACACTAAACATTCCTGTTTCAGTCGAGGCCATTCCAAACTTGTTGTCCCGATAGCCATTATGTGTCCTGCCATTGACAGCCAGTTACCACTGCCTTTGTTTGCAATAGTGTTGTGAATGAGAAACCTGGACAGCTATGGACTGGAACCATAATCTTTAGTGATGAATTCAGTAACTGAAATCTGGTCAGGGTTCAGGTTTGAGTATGAAGGCTGTTGGGTTCAAGTATGGACAGGCAAGTATGGAGGACTTGTTAGTGAGTGCTTCAATCCTGCCTTTGTTGTGAAATGACACACCAGTTGGTGTGTTGATCTGGGGAGCAGGTCGGTCACCCCTCACAATGATATGAGGGACACAGACAGTATCACACAACCCAACACTGCAGTGGACCACACACACTCACTCAATCACTGTGCTACTAATCACTCACACCTGTTCCTCCTTTCCACCACACTACTTATACAATTCGTCAGTATCATCTGGTGCTGATTCACTCGGTTCACCCCTGTGCTAGAAGCGCTACTTTGATTACTGTATGTTTATCGTGTTTTGACTATTTTGCCTGTTTTTCGACTTTGCCTTTTGCCTTACCCTTTTGGATCATGTTTTGCCTTTCCTGTTACCGACTTGGACTGTCTACGTTGTATTTTTGCCTGCCGTCTTTGATATTAAAGCCGTGCTTACCGGAAGCTGGGTTTGTCTTCACTCTGTCACAGTCAATTATAGACAGATTTATTATACTGCATGTGCAAGACGTCCTTCGACCATGTGTTACCTCTTTTGGCAGGGCTTCCATCTGGTATTTTTCAGCAGGATAATGCTCGACCACTCACAGTAAGGGGTTTCTAGGAATGTCTTAACTAGATTGCAACACTTCCTTGTCAACAGATTTATTGACAACAAAGCATTTATGGGATGCCAGCTTTGTCAGCTTATGGATGTGCAGGATCTACAGGCTCAGCTGCAACGTCTGTGAGCAAATGTGCAGCAGCATACCATACACAAACTGATTGCGTCTATTCCAAACCATATCTCATATTGTAACAAAACTAGTAGCAGCCTAGAAATGAGCCTAGAAATTAAGTAGTAGAAAGTTGCTGAATATTGTCAGGAACTGGAACACTAATGCAGAGCAACCCAAACATGCTCAATGGGTGACATGTCCAGTGAGTATACTGGCCATGCAAGAACTGGGGTTTTTCAGCCTCCAGGAATTGTGTATAGAATCTTGTGACATGGGGCCGTGCATTATCATGCTACAACATGAAGTGGTGGTCATGGATAAATGGCACAACAAAGTCCTCAAGATCTCATCAGGGTATCACTGTGCATTCAAAATGGCATATATAAAATGCATTTGTATTCATTGTCTATTATATACGCCTGCCCATACCATAACCCCACCGCCACTATTGGCCACTTGATTAACAACGTTGACATCAGCAAACCACTCACCACATGACTTCACATACATAGTCTGCCATCTGCCCTGTACAGTGAAAACCAGGATTCATTTGTTAAAAGAACACCCCTCCGAAGAGAACACCTCTCCAACATTCCATTCGCTATCGAATGTGAACATTTGCTCACTCAAGTCGGGAACGATGACAAACTGCAGTAAGGTGGAGACCCCGAAGATAACAATGAGCATGCAGATGAGCTTTCCTGAGATGGTTTCTGACAGAAATCGTGTGCTTATGCAAACAGATTGTTGCACCAGCTGTCTGGGTGACTGGTCTGAAATGATCCTGGAGGTAAAGATTCTGGATGTTGAGGTCCCGGGCTGGTGTGGTTACACGTGGTCTGCAGTTATGAGGCTATGTGATATGCCTTTAAAGACAGCTTATGGTAGAGAAATGAACATTCTGACTGCAGGAATTCACAGGAAAAGGCTCTGGTGGATGCAAGTGGCTGCCTGTCCAGTAGCTCTCTTGTTTTTTGTGTTTTTGTCAAGTTTTTTTTTTACCTTTTCTTTTTATAATCTTTGTGCTATTACACACATATGGCGGGCATTTTATTATATCCTAAGGATATTTTCAAGAATTTCCCTTTGGGATTAATAAAGTGTCTATCTATCTACATTTACAGCATTTAGGAGACACCGTTGTCCAAAGCGACCTACAACTGATACAATTCAAGAAATGGTGAGTTAAGGACCTTGCTTAAGGACCCAACGGTGGCAGCTCGGCAAATGGTGGATTTGAAACCTGGATCATAAGGTCCAGCGTCCAGTACCTTAATCGCTAGGTTTCCCGCAGTCAGCATGCCAATTGCATGCTCCCTCACAACATGTGACATTTATGGCATTGTGCTGTGTTATAAAACTGCACATTTTAGAGTGGAATTGTATTGTGGCAAGCCTAAGGCACATCTGTGAAATAATTATGCTGACTAATCAGCACTTTGATATGCCACACCTGTGAGGTAGATGGATTATTTTTGTAATAGAGAAATGCTCACTAACACAGATTTACACAAATTTGTGAACAATATTTGCGAGAAAAAGGAATTTAGTGTACATAGAAAAAGTCTTAGATCTTTCTGTTTAGCTCATGAAAAATGGGAGCAAAAACAAGTGTTGCGTTTATATTTTTTATGAGGCATGGTTTTCTATATTTGATGCTATATATTTAGATTTGTTTTTGTGTGGTGTACACTGCCCTGTGACAAGTGAATGTTATTTCCTAAAGTATAGACTTTTTTTGCAATTAAGGAAGGTAAAAGCGACAGTTGTTCTTATCCATCACTACAGTCCAGCACTGATAAGCATCCAGGCCTCTCAGCTTTATAGCACCAAATAGCAATTTACTGCAGGACTTCTTTTACTTTGCATTTATCACTGTACTGCAGTCCAGCTAGTTCTGCTGCAGTTTAGACTGCTTTATTGTGTCTTAGTCATTTGAATACTGAGTGCCAAATGTGCACATACACACAAATACACACAGATATCCAGAGGGAAAATACATTAAATGTTCTGATATCTATTACATTCTTTTGGCAGAATGGATTACATGCACTATCTTGTTTTTTTGGCTATCACTCTATGAGGCCTGAATATATTTTGATTGTGGGCAAAAATATGTTGCTATACAGCTCAATTTCAGATAAAGGCCAAAAAAATTCCCCAAACAGCCGAACAAACTTGTGGTAGTTCTGGGATGGGGTCTATACCTGGATATGAATTATTCCTTGTCTTAAGCAAGGGTGAAATTTTAAGACTAGATTTTTTTTATCTAGGTCTTGACCATAAATTGAGCCCTGATATTTTTCTTTTTACTGATTTGTTTATCCCATCGTTAGAATAGATGAATTGGTATCACCTCTTTCCTAAGATTAAAATTCACCTTTCTTCCTTGTTTGTATTTACTGTTTGAAATGTGCACATGTTCCCTATAGTACCATCGTTTTCTTTCCTTTTAGCACTAAGTTCAGTAAACCATGTGGCTGGGGTGGCAAAGTGCTAAAGGTACTAGATTTTAGTTATTAAAATCATGAGGTCTGTAATTATGTTGAGGTAGGTGTTACATATATTAACATTCACGTGAGCAAATGTTTCAGGAGATTCAATTATTGCACAACAATATATTCTGTCTGCTATTTAGACATTGTCTCTGCTCAGAAGTAACAATAGATGTTTTAGAAATGCAGTAGAGTTAAAGCACAAATGATTACTCTGAAATTTAAAAGTGAACATATAAACTTTTAATAGATTAATTTTTGTAGAAATAGGTCTATTTAAAATTATACTTAAATACAGTACTTGGTAAATGTACTGTATTTTTACTGTCCACTGGAAACCACACACATTACCACCATCAGTTACTGGTCACATTAGTAAATCTAAATAAATAATTAGTTGTATTTTAAACTTTATTTGAATAACCTTATTGTGCTCGGAGTACGCTGTAGAAATGACTGGCACACTTTTAAAGATGTGTTGAAACATTAATAAAAACATGTTTTAAACATGTTTTTTTTTCTCACAATGACCAAATTAGTGCAACCAAATATTTCATAAAACTTATAAGGAATGGAAATGACACACCACATTTTTTCCATTAAAAATTATTACTTATTCTAGTGCAGAAATAATGGATGGGGTATTTTCACTTTTTATCATGACAGAAGCAGTTACATTTGTATTTTGACAGATGTGTGAGAGAAATGGCTGCACAGAGAGTGTTTGTATAGGGAGTGTTTGTGGCCTTGAGTCTGTTCAGTTATGAAGACAGAGCACATCACATTGTTACTGACTACAGCAACAATTATACGACATTATTAATGTTGCTTCTGTTACCAGAATCATCTGGGATTTGTTGGCTCAGTTCTCCTGAGATGCTGATCTACATATGTGAGGAAAAAGAGGTGATAGAGGTTGAAGCTCATACAGGGAGGCCATGATGTGTTATGTAGAGCACATTCTCTTTCTTCTGCTGCCTATTTTTTCCACTGGATTCATTTGGTGTTTCCTAGCTTATCTCTTTGAGCACACACAGAAAGGATCAACATCCTTGCACACTTGATTATTACTCTAAACGGACCCCATTTATTGATGACTTATGACTCATACAATTTCTTACAATGAGAGATGAACCAAACATTTTAACTCCTCCAAACATTTCAACTCGGAATACACTGCTCATTATCTAAAGCTTTGAACATTCAGTTTAAAGAGAACACAGTGCTGTATTCCAGATTCCAGAGCCAGCTGTAACCCTTTCAACAGGATAATGCCAATGTTGTGTATTTTTAGTAGCACACAATAAATCCAGTCTACTATGCACCAGAAAATGTTCTGCAGTCCCCTGAAGCAAGAAGAGGAAATTATGCAGTTCTTTTGGTTCAGTCAGAAACCTTTATACACGGTTGCTTATAAGTTTATGAACCCTTTAGAATGTTATGTATTTCTGTATAAATATGATTTAAAATAAAAGTTTGTAAATAAAATAAAAGTATGTAAATCTAAGAGAATTTAATAAAGAATACAAAATATTATACTTGATAACGTTTTATTGGGGAAATTATCCAATATCATATGACAGTGAGTGGCAAAGGTTTGTGAACCTCTAGGATTAGCAGTTAATTTTAAGGTGATGGTGAAATGTGTTTTCAATCAATGGTATGATAATCAGGTGCGAGTGTGCACACTGCTGTAAGATCAAACATTTGACTTTTTGCTACACGTTTGTTAAAGTAACAGGAACAAAAAAGATTTTTGAGGATCTCAAAAAGAGTGGTTGAAGCTCATCATCAAACTCAAAAAAGCATCAACAGATCTTCAATGGAAATTGAATCCTTGAATCCGTTCACGTCACATATCTAGAGAGATTAAAAAAGTTAACTTTAATCTTAAAAATAAAATAAATAAAAATATCTTAAATTACATGTCATTCATACAGCTGATTTAATTTATTTTGAACAAGAATTTGTGTTTCAGAGCATAATTATGTATGAAACATAAACACAAAAATCAAAAGTCTAGCAGCTGTGCTAATTCTTAAATCTACATGGAGTTAATATGTCCTATTAAATCTGTGCAGAGAATAAAATTAATAAAACACCAAAATATACCAGCCAGATAGGATTGTTAAAATGCATCCAGGATTTGTAGACATTTTTTAAGCCCAGTCATGTTGTCGTATCTAATATACATAATATATAATTAGCTGAAATTGATTTATATTAGTAGTATATTGCAAAAATAATTATTGCACTATTGTATTTGATGGAGAGGCTAGTTGAGGTATCTCTATAGCCTTTGTGTCAGCTGATCTTGTGTGGCCAATTTTCCACAGACCTTCTAACAAGACACTTCCACCCACAGACTGCCGCTAACCATTTTGTGTACATTGCAGAAGCTGTTGTTTGAAAACCCAGGAGATCAGTTTCCGAAATACTCAAATCACAACAGTCACTTGGATCACTATTTCTTTGTTCTGCTATTTGATATAAAAATTAATTAAAGCTGTTGACCTATGTCTGTATTTTAAGTATCTGCTGCTACCACACAGGGAATTGCAGGAGTCAGCAGATGTTCCATAGTTCCCTGTGAGTGTATTTTTTTCTTGTCTGACCATATAAACCTATATAAGTAGCTGAATTAAGTTTGGAGGTGTGATAGATTGGAAAATAACAGATTGGAAAATTGAGAAAATTTGTAATCAATCATAACCAATTATTCTTAATTACATTAGCAGTTACTAAACTCTAGTGTATTGAGAGGCACAGCTGCACAAGTGGTTATCACATTGGCCTTACAGCTTCAGAGATCACCAGTTGTATTCCAACCTCAGATTCCACCTGTGTGGTGTTTTCATGTCTTCCCCGTGTCCACATGAGGGTTTTTTGTGCTCTGGTTTTTTTACTACATTCCAAAGATGTTAATTGGTTGCTCTAATTTGGCCTCATGTAAATGTGTGTGACTGGTATTAATGTAACCTTCCTCCAGTCGTGAATATTCATTGATGCTGACGACGTTTAACTCATACATTGACTTTTATCATGGTCTAGTGTTTAATATTTCTCCATTATCTTTGTATGAGAAGCCCTGCGAGAATCCCTTGCATGCTACCAGAAACTTCCACTAATTTTCCCCTTCCTTCAAGGGTTTTTACTCGTTTACCTGCTTTTTAGTCTCCCAGACACGTTGTAACGTTTCCCTTTTTCACACCACTTAGACAACTCTAACACATTTGTTGCAATGGGAGCTTGGAATGTTGCTTTCATTTCAAACCGTTTATTGATCTGGGATCTCTGAACTCCTCTGTCACTTAATGGCTATCACACATCTACAAATGACTCAGGAGCGTTTATGCAGACAGTGAGAAAGGGGATTTTAACCAGCTGGGTAAATATTTGTTTTTTTTAAATGTGTCATTTTAAAAATCCCATATCTGTCAGAAAGTGGAACCATGTTAAAGTTGCGCACAATAAATGAGTAAGCCAGGTCCTTGTTTTTCCAGTAAAATCACAGAAGTTCCAGTCAATTTTTATAGTTTTTCTGCTGTTATAGTTTGTCTCTGTCACTTTGGTGCAATTCTAAAATCACTGTAAATACTTACACAACATTATATGCATTTCTCATAACATTTTGTACTAACAGCACCACACAATGCGCTACCAGCAAAAGTAACTTGCACAACATGCTTCATTCATGTCCAAAAACTATTTGTGACAGTGAAGATGTCAGGTATGCCAAGAATTCCAAGTTCTAGTGAACTATGAACAATATAGTAAAATACTTAGCTTGATTGCAATGGCTGAACAGGATTCACATTAATTAATTAATTCAAGACAACCATTCATGCAACCATTAGAACAAAAAAATCAGAAATGTGAAAATGTGAAAAAAAGTGGGGTGGTTGTTGTTTCAGACTTAGTCTTCATCCAGGTATACAAATTTGTGAGGTGGTTCACTTGCTCGCAACTTTCACCAATTATGGCTGTCAAAAATTGAATTTATAACATTCCTTAAATCCACAGAGAAAAACAGACTGCAAAATAGGAAATCTCCAGCTGAAATTTTAATCAGCTGAAGTCTGTAGAGGAAGCCCAGGGAAAAAAATGTACTGTGAAATTTGACAGTAGAAGCATGAAGTGGCCAAATTACCATCAAAATTCATAGTTGAACTGTGAAATAATTTATGGTCAGTTCATAGGCAACCAAGTTTAGAGTTGTACTATGAAATTTGACAGTAGAGCCATGAAGTGTCCAAATTACCATCAAAAATTCATGGTAGAACTGTGAAAGTCCACATTAAAACTGTCAAGCAATTTACAGTTTTACTATAAAATCTCATAGTACATTTTTTCCTGGGATTACTGGTTGCAAAAGCATGCATCATAGTTTCAACCACTCCTATTCATTTGCATGTAATATGAGAAATATCCTGAGACCAGTGCATTTAAAAAGTGTGACGTGACAGTTTTAAGGGCAGTTTTTTGAAGCAAAATAATTTAACAACAAGTATATGGTAGTATTTACCAATATGATATGTGAGAAATAACTTGTATCACTCAGTAACATCCAATTTAAGAGTACCCTTGTGGTCTGCTTTTCCTTATCACTTCTCCTGTAAATGCAATTATGAGGGGACAGCTCCAAGACAGCCTTTGTTCACCTCTTTATACTGCCTGGCTACAAACCAGGTGCTCTCTGAAAAAATTTTTTTTATGAAATGGTATGTGCCAAGAAGGTATAAAGGATGAAGAGGTCCTTAAACCACTATATCGAGGTTAGTTGCTATTCTTACTCCGGCCACTGGGTGGCGGTATCGGTTTAAGCACATGGTTAGCAAGTCAAATAGGGAGTCAATTTTGTAGCATGGGTTTGAGTTAAAGTAAGCTTCACAGTTCTGGTGTGTTAAATGCTTGTTTGAGGAGCTTTATTGTTCTTACACTCACACAATTGGAAACGTATCGCTCTATGGAAATGTAGAAGAACCTTTGGAAATGCTT
Source organism: Parotocinclus maculicauda (assembly GCA_034780255.1). Classification (NCBI taxonomy): domain Eukaryota; kingdom Metazoa; phylum Chordata; class Actinopteri; order Siluriformes; family Loricariidae; genus Parotocinclus; species Parotocinclus maculicauda. The sequence continues at coordinate 11,299 of JAUZSU010152352.1, forward strand.
TGGGTGAACTTTAAGTGATTCTGTTTGTATCTATGTAGAATTGTTTTTATGTTTTCCCTCTCCAGTTGTCCCTGGTGTCAGTGTGTGTCAGTTATTTTGGTTCCTTTTCTTCAGGGATGCAGTAATTACTTCCTGACCACGTGGCTAGTGGACAGTAAAACTGTTTGACCCTCTCCTGACATTTAAATGATCTTGCAGTACCCTTCATTACCATTTCACATGGAATCATCTTTTACATCAACAAAGGAATCAAAACTGTGAAAGGACTCGGACGCCTTCTTGCCTGGTAAGATCTATCCAGTTTACTTGCTATGACACAGAGAAAGAATGTTTTGGAAAGACTCTTACTGATGTTAATATTGTTTGATAACACTGCATGTATTATGGTTATGCCAGCTAATGGGATCTTTGGACAAAGAGGTTATTATTGGGTACTTGTGGGATGGTTGAACTGTGAGCTGTAAGCAAACAAGTTCAGAAGGACCTAGTGGATGGTACTCACCTAGTCTTTATTTTAACAGCATTACAACAGTTTGAAACTGTTATATGTTGATGTAATGAAGTCTATCAGCTCCAGAAACATTTGAATCTTTTGTCTGCAGAGGTTGAATTTGTCATACAGAGCTCATAATAAAATTGAGTACTTTATTAATGTCAGTTTCACCCAGTTTCTTTATTTGAATATTTAACATCATATATCATCATATATCGTATAAGGGGCATTACCAGTTTCCCTGCTTTATCTCCCAGCTCAAAGTTAGTCTACCTGCCAAGGAGTTTTTGTATTGGTATCCTTACCACATCTGCACATTAATTTATTAATTTATCCATTTTCTATTCCACTTAATCCTAGCCTCCTTTTTCTGAAAATTTCCAAGTACTATTTATTTTTAATGACTGAAACCACATTTTAAAGCTGTGAAGGTGTCCTGTGTCTAATTAAATGTCCTGATGTCTCTACACTCCATAACAATCTGTCACTGTGTCATATTTATGACTCTGCAGCTGTTAATACTTTATTAAAACACTTAATATTTTAAGCAGGAGCTTAAATCCTCACTTTGTATCTCTCAGGAAGGTGAGACATGGGTGCTATAGTGGAGATTATGGAGAGGAATAAATAAGATGGGGAATAATTAAGTGATAAACTAAAGCAGAACAGTAATGAACACACCTCTGGGAATGGCACAGCTATGTGCCCTGGCATTGTTGCATCTGATCAAGAGGCATACCAATACAGCATGTAAACTACCCTGCCTTTAGATGCAGTACATTTTTTTTAACTCTAGTCAGTTTAAAAACATCCACTGACTGTCCTACTGCTAATAGAAAACCTCCCCCACAACATTATGTAGAACAGCAGGCCAATCCCAATCCAATTCACAGAATATAAATGCATGCTGTGTATGTGTCCAGTAAAATCCTACTGAAAACAGCACTGAGAAAAATGCAACTACCATCATGTGTCTAATATGGAACATAATGCATTGTAATACCTTAAGGTGACCTGCTCAGTGTGCACCGTTTTGCATTTAGAAGGTACATACATGAGTATGCAAAATGTTTGGACACTGTGACCCAAAATGAGAAGTCTCTTTCATTTGGAGGGAAGTGTGCTCAAAGGCAAAAATTGCAGATGTTTCCTGTACTTGATAAAGTTTGCACACACTGCAGCAGGGATTTTGACCCACTCCTCCATACAGATCTTCCCCAGATCTTTCAGGTTTCGGAGCTGTTGAGTTTCAGCTTCCTTCAAATATTTTCTATTGGGTTCAGGTCTGGAGACTAGCTAGGCCACTCCAGGACCTTGAAATGCTTCTTACGGAGCCACTCCTTAGTTGCCCTGGCTATGTGTTTCAGGTCATTGCTAACCCAGCCATGACCCATCCTCAATGTTCTTACTGAGGGAAGGAGGTTGTTAGCCAAAATCTCACGGTACATGACCCCATCCATTATCCCTTTAATACAGTGTGGTAACCTTGTACCCTTTGCAGAAAAGCACCCCCCAAGTATGAGGTTTTCACCCCATTCTTCACGGTTGGGACAGTGTTTTTGGAGTTGTATTTATCCTTCTTCTTCCTCCAAACACGGCAAGTGGACTTCATGCAAAACTATGGTGAACTTCAAAGAGACAGGGGAACTTTGCATATCCTAGATTTTAATCCATTATGGCATAGTGTGTTACTTATGGTTATCTTTGAGACTGTGGTCCCAGCTCTCTTCAGGACATTGACCAGGTCCTTCCATGTAGTTCTCCTATGACTCTTTACCTTTCTCAAAATTATCTGTGCCCCACAAGGTGAGATCTTGTGTGAAGCCCTAGACCAAGGAAGACTGAAGATTTTTAGTTAGAATCTGTCTCTCCGTTTAAGTGAGTAAAGTGCGAAGTTGCTCCATTTATTGTGAGTGGGAAAACTTGTAGGTGCAAAATTGGCAGTGTATCAAATACTTATTTTCTCCACTATATATAAATAGTTTTAATTGTATTTAAAGATTATACAAAAGTTGTAGTTATAGCTGTTAACCCTGAAACGTATCTACATTTATGCACATTTTATGAGGCAGCTATCTTAGCTTTAGTAGGAGCACATGTTATGCTATTCCTCCAAGCAATTTGAAATGCTTCCAATTTAGCAACTATTGTGTCAACACTTGCATTCTAAAATTCAGGCTTTTTGTTGTGGTGTGGTTATTTTCCATAATGTTTGACCCTAGTAAGAGCAGCTTTATCTAAAGTTGAGCAAAACAAATTGAATGGAAAATACTTGAGCTGGGTGTTGTAATTGGTTAAATCTGGTAGATTTCTTATAAATGCAACAAAGGTGCACTTGATGTGATAATGAGGCAGTAGGCAGATATTATTAGTCATAAGAAGCTTCTATACTGAATGATAGTGGCCAGAAGTATGACTACAGAGGTGGTTCAATCCCATAATATTTTGAGTGATACCCACTGCTTATAACATTGACTCAAATGCAATTTTAAGTGGATCTTGTTAGGGTTCCTACCTTCCTCCGGTGCGTTCGGTCGTCCTCGCCGGTCGCCATTACAGAGCAATCGGCGGGGTGGCCTTATATCCACTATCGTAATTATGTCCAGACCCCGAACAGCTGCTTCGCGTCCTATAAAGGCGTGGTTTTTGGCGCTGTTCGGGGCCAGGTCATCATCATTCAGACGG
>JAUZSU010152363.1:0-14474 GCA_034780255.1 Parotocinclus maculicauda
GCACTGCGGCGGATTTGCGAAATAGCAAAATAAAATAAAATATGATTGACAGCGGATCCGCGAAACAAGCAATAAAAAAAGTCTGGTCTTATATACACAAGCGCGGTAAAGAAACTCACTGTGAGACAACTAAAGACTTATTTTTTTTTTTTTTTACACACACACACACACACACACAGTCACTAGCTCCCAGAGGAAACAAAAATAAAAAAAGGAGATCTCCTTAATATATCTGTAGTTTCTCCTAGACAACAATGAGTTCAGATGGAAAGACAAACGAGACTTTAGCATAAGTCTCCTGCTGCTCAAATGTGTCTCCTGAGATAAGGGCCTCAGTAATCTCACATATATCTCCTCTTGAGTTTTAGCACAGATCTCAGTAAAGTCTCATATTATGCTCAGATTTGCCAAAAAAACACATTTACTAAAGATGAGTCTCAGTATGAGCTCAACTGTTTTTCATCCAAAGACTAAGCCTTTTCAGTTTTAGCTATTTTGCTAGGAATATTAGTTAACTACTGTTGTCAGAGTAAACCCATTTATCTGTTGCATGATGATTGCAGTCCAACACTACATTATATTGCATTGTAAAATATTTGCTAGTGCTTCAGTTGCTCTTTTTTTTAATCAGGTGTCTGATTTAACTGTTCAAGTTTCAGCACCAGAAAGAAAATCTGATTTTCTGTTTCTGTTAGTATAAAAGGTAGAACTTATCAGATAATTGTGTTAACTGAACTGAATGTCTTTTAATAAGGGTTAGGCTTTAATTTCTGACAGAATAAGTCTAAGTTGTGAATGATTTGGCTTTTCCATTGCTTAATTCCTGTTCATCCTAAAAGACAAAATGTGGAGTTTCTAAAGAGATTAAATCAAGGCAAGAAGATCTCCTCGGTTTTTGTATGTGTCTGAAAACTAATTCTCAGTTTTATCTCCTTTAACCTCAGAAGTATCTCATGTCACATTGTTGTCTACTGCTATTTCTTTTAAGCAATTTTAGGAGGAACATTTGTGAAAAAGTTAATCTCTAAATGAAACAAAAGTGAGAATCACAAAAAAGTCTCCTGAGACATCAAAGATCAACATTTGAGCAATAAAAGTTTCCTCTGGGTGTGTGTGTGTGTGTGTGTGCGTGAGTGTGTGTGTGATTCATCACAGCAAACAAACACAAACACTTGATTGTATTATCATGTATTATCATATTGTATATATGACCCTTCTCTTCCAGTGATATGAAGCATAAATTGTTTATATGGAATGTCAGAAGTACTTTGGAAGTATCTTTGTATATCATTTGCATATTGCATGGTATGACAGAAAGGGTATCAGTTTTACATAAAGCCATTAAATCTCATTAGCTCATGTGGCAAAGAGGAAACACATATCGTATACTCAACAGGAATTGCATTTCCACTCACTTGGACAGCAGCAGGAAACAAAACACCACCACACCCTCATTGGTCCCTAATTGCTGCCACACCCCCTGTTCTTTGTGGGTGCCACAACTTGACCACCAACTTTAAATGTAGCTTAAACCACACCTTAGTAGTGGTGAGATAAGAATCAAAGAGGCTCAGTGGTTAACTGGTTTGTGATGGTAAGCCCCCCTGGTTCTTATCCTGCCCTGGTGAGTTAAGATTTGATTTGTGTTCCGTTTTACAAGACGTTCTGTGATACCCATGTAGTTTGGTACTTGATGTATATTTTCAGAGGTTTCGCCTCTTGCTCTTCAGGTTTGGGCTAAAATCTGTGTCGAGTGTATAAGTGTCAAGGTTGCTCTTATTACTAGCAGCATCATACTGCTGACCAAATAGGCAAAGCCATGCATACTGATAGATGTTTTATTAGTACTGCACATATTAACTTTTGGCATTGTGTCTTAGGGTGTCGACTGAACGTAGAAGTGCAAAAGCTCTATGGCGGTATTTAAGACAGGTGCACATGTACACACACATAACAGGGGGCCAAATCAAATCACCCAAACACAAACTGCACAGCAAACCCATTAATATTAGCCAACCTGGTATTATAGGTACTGGTTAAATAAACACTGAATTGTAGCACTTTTACCACTAGACCTCTGTCTTACCTGGAATAACAAGGCAATAAATGTAACCTTGGTGTTGCTAATGAAGGACCTAACATTGGACATTATATTAAATCTTTCCAGAATTTAGAACTTTCCTTACCAAATGTATGGGTGTATTTTATGGTATAAAGGCATTAGCTAGAGTGTCCTTGATCTATTTTACATGTAATGTTTATTTTAAAATATTTAGCCAATTAATAAATACAAATATTTGTCATGTTGATGAGCACCATGAACATGCTAGTACCCACATCATCCTACATGGCTCTCTTCTGACCCATTTTTCTTCCCAGAGCAGGCTGCTTAATTATAGCCTGTTGTGCTATTGTGCTTCCCCTAATTAAAACCTCTCTTTGCCTTACCTCCTTGTTGGGTCTCATCATACGTTCACTATTGAATTGTTTCTGTTTCTGTCTCCTTCTGCTTCTGTAACTCTTGTTTCACTGTCTTGTTTCACTTGTTATCATCTGTTTTAGGTACTGTTCCCTGTCTTGTGTATTCCTGTTTCTGTTTCATGTTCTGTACCTTGTTTTGCGTAGTGTTCTGTTTACTGTCACTGTTAACCTTAGTATTGTCTGCATATACATTTGCCTGAAAATCCCCTGTAAGTCAGTTTTTTTGTTAGAAGCTCCAGCAGCACTCCTCTTCCCGCACCTGTGTATGTACATCATTAATAGACCTGGGAGGGAAAAATTTGGCAAGCAATAGGATGGAGGATTAAGGTCAAGAATCTTATGGCAAACAGATTTGCCAGCTTTATTGTTTGGGGAGGAGTTTGTCCACATATTTGTTCAGAAATACAGTCTACACTGCACATAATATTCATCAGCAATGTCTACAATACAAAATTTAAAATGATATCACAAAACACAAATACAAATTTTTTAATGGAATTCTGAAAATATGACCAAGTATCAAACTGTAAAAGAAGAATTAAAGAATATGTTAAATATGAATTAAACTTAAAATAGAAATATGCTTAGATATTTGTGATATGTTGATTTGTAAAAAAAATACTTTTTGAAAAATAATTACATTTTAATAAGGGTTTGTTACTTTCCCAGTCCGTATTTCTTTTCAAATATTAGCTTTCCGTATAGATTAGTGTGAGAATAAGGTAATAAAGCACAAATACTGGTGCTAATTCTGGAGACTATATACACAGAAATACTGACAACATAATCCATGTAGCAGTAAAATAAACTTACTTTTCACTAATCTGACTTAATCCATAAACAAACAACCCACTTATGTTTTCTGTGTTCACCATGTTAACGCTGTTCACAAACAGACTCCAACCCATAAATCATTTGACACCTTCATGTACATAATTCACTTCAGATGAAACAAACATATAGGGCAGTGACGCAGGCAGAAAGGCCTTGCGCCATTTTTCCTATACCAGAAAACATGCGTTACAGCTGAGTACAGCTGTTTTCTTATCACATTAGCTAAATTGCCCTTACCGTGTTCAGAGTGGTTCCCAAGATCAACTTTATAATCACTGTTGCTTCTAGTGTAAATGTGCTCCCTGAAACAAGTGAGCCATGGCCGTTCCAAAGGGTAATGTTCTTGCACTCTGTCTCTTTCACCTCAAGCAAGGATTTTTCTTAGGTCCTTTTCACATGACTTATTGCAGCCACACCTACACAGCCATAAGCGTTCACATTCCCACCTGCACAGGTGCTCTGGTAGGACAGATAACACACCTGAAGGAACACATGCGACTTCAGTAAATAAAGTGGCAACACTGTGCCATTAAATATAATATATTTCAGATCAGTAGCTGAGGACAAAACAACAAAAACCAACAACAATAATACGTTATTACTTATTACTCTATTACTATATAACTATATTACTTATTACTATAGCAGTTCTTGTCAGTAGGCCTAAGTATATGTATGTACACACATCATTTTATGAGGTGCACCTCCACATTCACCAGATCACAATACAATAGAACACCTTTGGGGATGTGGTGGAATAGATTTGCATCATGGATGTGCAGCCGACAATTCTGCAGAAACTGTAATGCTATCACATGTCAATACTGAGTTCTAGCACCTTTTTGATCTATGCCACAAAGAATTAAGTCAGTTCTAAAGAGCTTGTGGAGGTACCTATTAGAGGGGGTACCTATCTACAGTATATATAGATAGATACACTAAATTGGATTGCCTATTTTATTGAATACTGAACTAAGATACTGTTTGTGTTTGTAAAATTAGCAATGTTAATTATGCTGTGAAAAAGCTATAAAAAGTTAAGAGCATACAAAAAAAATGTTTGGTCTCCTGCTACAAAAGTATGCTTAGTATGTATGCAACTCTAAAGCATAGATTATATAAATAGAAACGACTGTATATAGTGTTTGTGAAGCACGTTTTGTGCTGTTGTCTCACAGCTCTAGTACGAGTCCAGATCCAGCAGCCAACACTTGGTGTTTGCAAGTCCTCCAAAGACGTGTTAAATAAATCAATGTCCATAGAAAATGTGTTCCAGTGTGTGTGTGTGCCCCATGATGGACTGGCACCCTCTCCAGGGATAATTCCTGCCGTGTGCCCCATACTTCTGTCTCATGGATTGGATTAAGCAATTACAGAAAATGAATGAATGATTAATTGATGAAAAAGTTGAACTAAACAGTGTCCAGTACTTACTAAGATATAGGTGAACCATCCATGTTATTCTTTGAGTAGCTGTACAGTTCTAAGTTTGCATGTGTGTATGATATGACGAAGGTCAAGGGTTCGAATCCCGCCGCTGCCACAGTTGGGTCCTTAAGCAAGACCCTTAACCCATAATGGCTTGGATTGTAAGACTGTATCAGTTGTAAGTCGCTCTGGATAAGGGCGTCTGCTAAATGCTGTAAATGTAAATGTAAATGTAAATATGCTTCTGAAAGTCCCAAACTAAGTAGTCATAAAACGACAAAAATAATTACAAGTAGTCATTAAATGGTTTCAGCCTGATGCAAAGGTCACACTACTTAAAATGACAGTAATAATACATTTTAAATGTTCTCCTATTTCAGAATTCTTGTTTTTTCTGTATCGGAGTATATTGATTTTGACACATTTAACACAAATATAAGGCAAAAACAATGGGGCAAATGTCAAAATAATAAATTAAAGCCTTGAAGTATATTCTACAAAGGATTAAATTGTGCTGGATGCAAAATGTGGGTTCTTATTGGCTTATTAATTAATTAAATAGCTAATAAGATGTAAACCCACATTTTGTATCCAGCACAGTTTAATCCTTTGTAGAATACATTTCAAGGCATCTTAAAAACATTTGTTAAAATTTAGCAAGACTACTGAGAGACTTGAACATTGATATATTCTTTGGTGAGTTGGTGAATCAGACCTGCATTTTCATCTGAGCACCATGTGAATAATTAGAATCATGTCTCACACCTTTTCATGATTCTGTAAATACTACCAATTGTTGCAGTCTTTAATGTTTCCCCTGTACAGCTCCAGAGATCCAGGTTGCAGTCCCGGTCAGGATGTTGCCAGTATGAAATTTAAAAATCTCAGATCTGCATAATGCCCACATTTTCATGTCTCACACGTCCACATTTTACAAATATGCATTAGGTCAGTTGCCATCTTAAAAAGTTTCGCAAAGTGTGTTTGTGTTTGTGTGTGTTTATGTGTCATGCAAAGGAGCAGCACCCTGTGTATGGTTGGTCTCCACCTTGTGCCAGCTGGCCCATTTTACTATAATTCCACGGAGAGTATCCATATGCTACAGTCAGCCTAGGCTTGGCAAAAAATACTCATGCCCAGAAATACACAATTGCACACACAGTCCTCAGTCACCTTAGTTACTCTGCAGAGGAGTATATTCTGTGTTATACAGTTTTAGAAGTTTTAACTACAGTATACATAGTCAGTTTGTGGTTATTTTGTTTGTGAGTTTGTGTGTAAAATCCCCACACTTCTAATGTTTAACAGTTAATAGTCTGGGGCTATATCAGAATTTTTAAACTCCAATATTTGCTGTTCATGGTATCTTAAATTGTTTATAACATGATTTTAAAATACAATTATCACTACTTGTTGCATTATAGCTTTAAAGCAGCCAAATTTCCTTTATATTCCATTTATTTTCTCTGGCCAGTCAAATCTAACTTTCAGATCGGACCAGTCAGACCAGAAAAGTTGTAGATGTCTAAGTCGAAGACTTGCACACCCATTTAATCTCATACACTTTGTATAGCTGACAAGATTTGACCAGAATAACACAGACATTACAAATGTAAATAAATTGCCATTTTTATTCTTCTGTAAATAATAAAAAGATCAATAAGGAATTTAATAAATGACTGCTAAACGTCTAAATGTAAATACAAACTGGCCAACACTGTCGGGACACAGCAGGTTAAACTGCTACATGTAAGTGGCTGTTTTAACTTTGTTGTTGCTGTTTTGATTTTTCTGATTTCACAACCTTGTCATAATGATCTGATTTTACTTTTTACACTCAAATACCCCATGCCAACAATCTTTAAATATAACAACATTGTAAGTTTGATAAACTAAAAGTAAAATAATTCACTTATTCATATCTTCTCTGCTTAATTCTTGTCAGGGTAGCAGGAAAGCCCCAGGGCCCAAGGTAGGAACAACCCTAGACAGGGCGCCAATTCATCATAAGGTACATACACTCACACATGACACATAGACCCACTCACAGACAAAGGGCTCCTTAGGAACACTAATTAACCTAACACACATCTTTGTGTTTTAGGAAACCCGGAGTACCCGAAATAATCCACATGGACACCCAGGCAGACTCAACACAGCAGGGGTCCAGGATCAGACTCCTTAAAATCATGAAAATCACTGTTTTTAATTCTTTTTCACATGATATATACACAATGAGATAGTTGACTAATACACAATTAAGCAGATTAATGCAGTACATTTATAGCATTTAGCAGGTGCCCTCATTCAGGCCAACTTTCAAATGAGGTCCAATTATGTATGGCACAGTTAAGATTTGCCACACTGTATTCCTGTTACGAGTCCAGAGCATATCACTGTGTCACCACTGTCCATCAGAATACATTAGACAATTCTGAAATGGGTGTGGTAAGGCTATGGGAAGCTCCTGTCTCCATCTAGTGGCCAGGTGGAACTGGGAATTAACGATAAAACCGACTTATTTTTAGGACACAGTAAGTGGTTTCAAATTCTTACCAACAAATGAAAATGAAATAAAAAAACTCTACCTTTAATAATGTATATTCTTAATTTAGATTCTTTATTTTGGGCCTAGAGGTTCAATCTAGGGCCTTTAGTCAGTAAAACTGGTAACAACAATGAAAACTTTGCCTAGTAAAAATCAGCATATCAGTTTAACAGTTTCAGTTTTATTGTCAGAAACAAGCTACACCACCCACTTTACAACACCAGAGACACTCTGCTCATAAATCAACTCTCATTGCAGCAGCATCAAGGACATACAGAGATTGTGCTATTAATGTTATCTAGCATTGAAGAGTCTGCTGTAATTAATCGCTGTTGAAAGGGTTATTGATGCAGTGTGGGCCGCAAAACCACACAAATGCCTTTCTAATATCAGTCCATAGGCCTCCTCTCTGTTAATTATGTATTATCAGGCAACCCTTTGCTAAACACTGCCTGCTTCGACTGCACCTCCGTCCTGCATGAATAACAACTGTTGAAGGACTTTCCTTGTCATGAGTCATGTATTAACCTATAGAACAACCACACCACTTATCAATGACGGCTTGTTTGCTAACTTTTTATTTGGTTCTCGCTGTTGCAAATCTGAAATGATCTTGTGCTTATGGTCGGCTAATAATATGTTCCGCATGATTTTAAAAAACTGTGTCGAAAAAGTCCTCCGTTAAAAACCTGTACGTTACATAACGAATGCTATATACTGACTAGACAGTAATTATTGCACATTTGCATTCTTTTCTCAGACAAAAACTGTGATCACATTCAGCATTATGGAAATGCAGGAATTCATGTGCTTCAATTATTACTGTAGGACATCTTATTAACATAAATCCTTCACCAGCTCTAATGAGACGCGACACATTCCAGACATCAGAAAGCTCAATTGTAATTCCACACAACTGCGGCAAATAGATCTGAGGTTCATAACTATAACAGTGCAAAACAGCACACTTCTCTGTTTTTATATTAAAGCAAAATTCACAAATTGCTAAATCTATTTAAATCTGTACAGAGTTAAGATGGACAATTGTGGATCAACTGTGCTTTAAGATAAAGAAGGTAACCTTAGCATAATTCATTGTCAATCAGCTAGAGGATTAGCCATTGACTGATATTTTTTTCATAGCCCAGTCAAGGTTCTCTGCCCTTTGAATATTTCCTACTGAGCTTGCTACAACAATTAATTGGATAATTAGTAGATTGTGTCATAGAATAAAGGACAGCACTGGTAAGTGGTGTATGAAGTGGACGCTTTATATTCAGCAGTCTCTTTAGGCAGAAAGCTGTGAAACAGGTGTTCTAACTCTCCGAGAGTACAGCTAACACTGTGTCTGCCTGCGAGGCCAGCTTGGTGCTGTTGTGACTGGAGAGCTTGGACAGGCTGTCTTTCAGGTTCAGAGCATCCATCTGTTCCCTGAATATCCCTGACAGAGAGAGATAAAGGATATTCTTAGACACATTAAAGGTTAAATGAGATCTGGGAATTGAATGGGATATTTGAAACTCACATGCATAAAAATAAGAATTTTCATATCTATCCATGTGAAAAGTTACAAATAGTTAGCATTACATGCATGGCTAATAGTGCATTTTCTTGCTACTTAATTCCAATGAAGCCTAACCACATGCCTTGCCTAAAATGAAATGAAATGTTGACCAGACAAACCATTACACATTTTGGTTTGATGTGCAGGTTTGTTTATGGTATTTGGAGTTGTGTAATTGTGTGTTACTGACTGGAATTTGCCAGGCTGCAGAGAAGTCCTAATGTGCTAAATTTGACTTCTACTGCTCCTACAGGGTCATCCAGCATCTTCTGCAGTGTGGGTAGCAGATCAGCACTCCAGAATGGCTTTTCTACTTCCTCTGTGTAACACATATGGAGAGAGAAAGAGGGAGAGAGAGAGAGAGAGAGAGAGAGAGAGAGAGAGAGAGAGAGAGAGAGTCAGGGAGGGAGACAGATAGAGGGTCACAATGTATGTCTTGCTGTGAGTACTAAAAGGATAAATTAAATGAAATTTCAATTTCCAAACAAATGAAAAATCCAAATGACCCCAAATATCAAATATTCAGATTTTGTTTAAAAATACTACATATAAGCATTATATGGAAAAAACAAATGGTTACACACAAAAAAGTTGCATGAGGAGACAATTACAACAATACCCAATTTAAATGATCAATTTTTAAAAGACATCTGTTGGTTTTGACATATTAAAGAATAATGTAGTCTTGATGTAACTGTATCTATCTTCTACATCTGACAGTTATGTTGCATGTCTTAGCCCTGAGAATAGAATATGAAATATTCTCAAAACACACTTATAAGGGCAGTATTAGGATAGCAATTGTGGGACATGATGTTCAAACTTTATTACTCTCTTCAGATCTGTTCCCTGTAGAACAACAGTGCTGTATGTAGTATCTAGAACTTGGAGAATAGTGAATAAAGGACCATTTCCATACAGCTTGTAATTCTGGGTCCCTCACAGGGTTCAGCATCATTAATGCAATTATACCAGCGTTTTAAAAATTATTGCCTTTAAAATGATCTAATCTGTACTGTTTTGTTGTGCTAAATTTGGATATTCTACAAATGGATAGTTCTTTGTAGACATTTTCTCTGTACATAGGTTTGAATGTAATGGCAGTTTTAATTCATTTTATAAGGATTGTTAATGGCTATCAGCAATGAAATTTAGGCCCTTAAATATATTACATATTAGATTGACAATAGTTGAAATATTTATTTAATCAGAGCAAACAAGTGTTTCTGTAATTAAATATTTCTTAATAACATATCAGCATTCCATATTGATAAACGAACAGACAAAAGTTGGCCAACTTAGTGGCAGCACTGTTACTACCATACAACAACCTACCGATGTCTATCGCAGAAGCGATGGCTAGAGCAATCAAAGCTTCATTCTGCATAATGACATGTTCACTAGTTGCCATGGAGATGAGGTGTTGGACACCGTCTGCTTTGATGACAGCCTGGATGACTTCCTGGCAAGATGGGAAGAGCAAACCTTAATAAATAGGTCAGAGATGACAATAAATATCAGATCTGTTTGCATATGTAATTGTATGTTCTTGTTTTTAAATTGGGAGGAGCATGTCTTAAAATATCAGCTTGAGTCATGGTTAGTGACTTAGTAATTAATAAGGCATGTTTACTAAGCCATCAGGGGGCAGCTGGTAATTTGTAATGCCTATGGAATACAGTGCACAGTCAACTGTCTTATTGCAGATTCAGTGATTGTTATTTACTCACCGGGGAGCGACTGTGTCTGATAATAGCTGCTAAAAGCCGATTTGATTCCCCTCTGACACCAGCATGGTCTTTTGCTACACACCACTCCATAACCCGTGACAATAACACCTCATCCTTCCCCAGCACTGTAGCTGCCTCCTCTGAAACACACATGCACAAAATATATACAGTATATGTGTGAGAGAGAAACAGACATACAGACACATATGAGTGATCAGTATCTTCAAAAGAGGCTCTGTCCTCCGACTGTTTTTTCACCTTTGTAAACTGCAACAGTCACTTGTAACTAATAATTTCTCAGACGTGGTCTGTGTGTTCAGAATTCTGCCTATTGTCTTCCAGCACATGCTTCTGAAGGTAATAACACACTTTGCAGAGTACCCAATTATAGCCTCATGAATAACCACTTAAACTGGAAAAGGGAAAGGATAAGGAAGGGTACTTTACCACCACATGCAAGTTACTTTAAATGCACTTTGTATATGCAGATATATGAGTAAATGAGGCTTTTGTGAATTGTGAATTTTGTGAATGTAGGTCAGGCTACAGTCTGGGCAAAGACTAATGCATCCATCTCAAATAGTTTCCTTAGCTAGTAAAATGATCTCTTAAGATGAGTATTCACAACACACACTTTTTAAAGACAACAATGTGCTCACTCATGCCTGATAGTCACCCCATCGATTGTAAACACATTTACATTTACGTTATTTAGCAGACGCCCTTATCCAGAGCAACTCACAATTCATACAATCTCACATTCCAAGCAATTGTGGGTTAAGGGCCTTGCTCAAGGACCCAACAGCAGTGACTTGGCAGAGGTGGATTTTGAACCCTGAACCTTCCGGTCCATAATCCAGTGTCTTACCTACTAGGCCACAACAGTCCCGGACACCAGATTCTAATTTCTAAATTACAGCTATTCCAAGAGATTTGTATATTTTTATTACTAGAAATGTAATATTGGATAATTTTCCTCAGTTAATGAATGATCAAGTATATGAAGCTGTTGTCTCATTTATTTAGTTTCATTCTCTTCAACTACTTTGATGATCTGTGTAAACATCTCAGAATGTTTTAGACCATAATTATGTTATTATGTAAATAAGTGTTTACAAACTTCCAATCACTGTATGGCACTATTTCCAATGCTTTTTTTTAATGTTAAGGCTTACCTAGATTGCTACAAGCACTGAAATAACAGACAGAATGAAAAAAAAGGTTATGAAATTTAGAGTTTGAAGCATTATTTCATTATTTCATAATTCCTGTAAATATACTGCTCACAAAAAATAGGAAAAACTCCTAAATGATATCTCCCATAATGAAATATACCCTTATTTTTGTGAGCAGTGTAATGCGGATCTTAACATTCATTACATTCATCAAAAAGCACAAAAGCCTTTAAAGGAGGTTATTTTATTAAACATTTTTTTCTATCTTTAAAGAAACACATGAATATTTTAATGTAATGGTTGATTAAAAGGTTGAGAGTTCAAGTCTCAGTTCTGCTATGCTTTCACTGTCTGACCCTTAAGCAAGTCCTTTAACCTTCAACTAACACCTTCCTACAGAGAAGAGTGGCTGCTAAATGCTATGAAAGTAAACAACAAAATAACTCAATCCACAGGTATGGTGGGACGCTGATTTGCATTTACTTTGTGTCCTGACCTTGGCCATCCACCATCATGCGCAGAGTTCCGAGCAGCTTGAACTGAACAGGGGGCATGTCAGTGCGCAGCAGAGCCTGGATCCTCTCAATGACTCCGTCCTCTAGCATTTGTACTTTGTTTGATGCTTAAATAGCAGGAGAAAACAGGGAAATAGCATGTTTGTAAGCATCTAGCAATGAATAAGACTGGATTAATTTATATGATAGCTGTGCAAGCTCATGCTGTGCTATTAATTACAAATAATTACCATTTTTTAGAAAGGGTAAGTACTTCTAACAAAATGATAGCATGTATTTATACAAAAAAATAGTGGTTCTGTGGCTGTGCAGTGGTCTGTTACACTAGCCCACCATAAAGGTAACTGGGATTAGACTCTTCTAGCTCGCATTAAACCCTTCCTTCTTAGGCATCTTTTACAGGCGCGATTTGATTTCACACCCAGGAGTTGATTAAGACCAGATAAAATGTGAAAAGGAAAAAATAAAATAGTTATCTTTTTTTTAAGTTTGCTCATGGACCCTATAGTATAGTCAGGTCAGATAGTGGGTTGTTTGATACCTGGTATGGCAAGGTTTCTGAGAGCACTGAGACCTGCATGCTGCACAGACACATCTCCTTCATCCAAATGGTGCTCCAGCAAGTCCAGGATATGAGGAACTACCCCCAGTTCCATCATCTTTACACAGTTACTGTCTGAAAGAACCAAACTCTTTGGATTAAAGCAGCATTGCTGGGCACACTTTTAGTCTTCTGATACAGAATGACTGCATCTTCCTTTAATCGAGCTAAATGGAAAATGCAATAATCTCACCGTTCCTGGCAAAATTGGCGATGGCCAGTGCTCCTGACAACTGAAGCTGGGTGTTGGATGACTTTAGCCAGGATAGAACATCCTGATATACAGTCCCTGTCCCTTCTCCAAAGCACTTTTGCATGGATTCATCTACAACACAATCATGAATTTATCAATTAAGTCTTTTGTTAGCACTAAAGCCATTTAATTTCCTAATCAAACGAGCCTAAAATGCAAACTGTGCTTAGGACTTACATACAAAAACATACACAAGTGAAACATGTACAAAGAGCAAACTGACCTTTCAGAGTACCCACAGACCCATGCCTTTAGAACCATTAAGACTTAAGAAAAGTACAATGAAGTGAAATAAAACTCCATAATTGACAGAACTCACCTTATCAGAGGCAGAATACAAAAAGCCTTGGTTCATATCGTAACTATTTTACCAGAAATTACACCTCTGTGTGGTTTCATTTACTGTTACCGTAAATTCTAGATGTTTGGACATGTTTTCGGATGTGTTTATCCTGGATCTTTCCTGGAGTTATAGCACACTACACAGGGTATGAGTCATGGCACTAATGTCACATACACCAAACAGAGGTGCCACCACAATACAACTATACAGGTATGCACCACATAAAATCTGCTTGGACGACATCAGTTTGCATATATGCCCATAGTCTGATACATGGCTAAGCAGATAAATTGGCTAACCCATGTTTTACCTTGCTAGATAATTAGCTGTTGTTGTACATTGCATTTACATTTACAACATTAAGCCCTTATCCAGAGCAATTTACAACTGATACAACCTTACAATCTGAGGGCGTGGCTCAAGGACCAAACAGTGGCAGCTTGGCAGAGTTAATATTTGAATTCTTCAGGTCCATAGTCCAGTACCTTAACCACTAGACTACCACAGTCCTGTAGTAGTACAGCAGATGTAATTGCAATCGAAACAGAAGGTGGTAGGTGTAGAATGTTTTATTAAACACATGCATTGTCAGCGTGAGCAGACTGAATACTGAGCAATATTTGGCTGGCCTTGTAAATGCCAAGATACACATGCCAACATTAATGGACTGTAGGACAGTTTGATTTATAATAATTTGAGAATTAGTTTTATTTGTGATGGAAAGTTGATACGCCACAGCCACCACAGAGTTAAATGCACTAATTTCTCTCATTTCCTGTATGCTTCCTACTTACATCGTAATTGTAAGGCCAGACTTTTTTTATTGCTTGATCCGCTGACAATCATATTTGAAGAATACAAAAAAAAATTCTCGGATCCGCCGCAGCACCAATGGTTGAAATTAAAAAATATATATATATATTAATTTTTAGCTTTTTCCGCTCTCCGGTGGAGAGCCAACGGTTTTCTTCTGTTCATTTAATTTTTTTCCAGATTCACTTT
>JAUZSU010152374.1:0-14474 GCA_034780255.1 Parotocinclus maculicauda
ATGTGCACCTCAACTCTCCTGTTTCCACCAGAACTGTCCGTCTGGATCCACAGGGTCAATAAACACGGCCGGGCTGCTATAGCCAAACCTTAGTCTAAAACCAGGTGTTTCAGTTTCATTGTCTAACCCCTGTATGTGCAGCATCACATTTTACCCCACTTATACTGCTCAGGGTCTTGGGTCACCTTCACTGGGCATTCAGGGGTACACCCTGGACAAGGCACCTGTCTAATGCAGGGCTCTGTAAATACCCAACCTGATCAGACCTTTGCAAAACCAATCAGGAATTGGAAACCCAGGCACTAAAGAACTGCGAGCTGCTATCACCTCTGAATAATTTCCTAACCCGGTTAGGATAATGTCAGACAGAACATCTGAACAAACAGAAGATTAATGAATAAAGATGATTTTTAACAGTTGGAATCGAGAATTGGTTTGTAATCTAACATGCCCATTTTGTTCAAATGATACATTTGATAAATAACCAATGTTAAATTGGTTTCAAGTCCCTGTTTTACTGTGAAAATGTAACACTTGATGAAAAAAATGGATCGGTTGTATCTATGCAACATTTACAGAAGCACAGAGTTCATTCTATTAGTCAGGTTTATGCTCAGCTTTAAATTGAGTTTGTACATTAGTGGCAATCAAGGATGAAAAACTTTGTGATCGGTGGTCTATTGTACATTTAAGTGGAGAAATAGAGCAACCAAAAAGTTTGGCAGGTCTAGTCCAAAATAAAACAATCAAACGGTTGCTGGTTGCTACTGGTCAAGTATCAGCCAATTAAACAGTTTTGGGAGAAAAAATGAGTACATTCAATTTGTTGATGTTGCTTGTAGCCCAAAAATCATTCAAAAATTTTGGAATTTGTTCACTTGTTTCAGGTTCCATAGCGGATATGTATTTGAAATGAATAAATAAAATAAAATAGAAAAACACGATATGCTGTCTAAATCTGCAGACTGTCCATGAGCTCTGTTTACAGAGTCTGTATAGACAACACCCCAGTCCACTTGCTGATTATCAAGCCCTTTGTGAGATAAATCAGGTGTGTTTGAGCAGAACTGACACTCTGGGATCTCAAACCGCAGCATGTTACATTTCTGTTTATGGACAATCGGATCTTAAAGCTCAAAAGTGCTAATTCTTTTGGCTGGTGTATGGTTTTTAAGGCCCAATTGAGCATTTTTTTTGCATTAAATCTATGGATAAGATGAAAGGAAATGAATTCAGTACCATTACTGCGTACAGTGTTTCTACATTTTCTCAGCAGGATGTGAAAGGACTGGCCGTCCACTAAATGGGTTTCGTGTTTGAAGTACTCCTTCAGCATATAGCTCAATAAGCGCTGAGCAAAGTCGAACCAGCGTTCGGCGCTAAACACGGCACATTTCCAAAGACGACAGTAGCAGAGAGAGCACGATGCGTTACGTTTTCAGTGCAGTGTCACTTCCCTGGCATTTAAAGAAAATGACGAACCCAAGAGATAAAACATAATACATTAAATAGAATCTACCATAGAAACGTTATACGCCAAAAATAGAAAAATCACACGTCACAAAAAAAGGACTGTTATCAAACAGAGGTGATGAGACCGCAGGTTTCATCACGCATCCCACAAACCCTCGCCGTAAATCCACTTTCCTGAGATTTCTTTTCTCCTTGCTTACTTTCTCACGAGACAAATTCAAAGCTAGGAAGAAAAGCTGTTAAACAGGGCACAAAGACCCAATCTTGCTGATGCCAAGGAAACCGTGTCCAGCTCCTTTGGCATTTCAAGTGTAAAAGCACTCAGCAGTGCCGCTACACTGTAAGCCTCTGGGGAGCGTTTCCACAAGCCATTGGCAAGGAGATGACGAGATTTGAGTCGGTTTGATCCATGTACCTCCTTAATCAAGTACAACTAGTGCACACTACAGGACTTTTAAAAACTCTGTGAAATGCCTTAGTGCTCACACTACAGCTTCTTTTGCCTCAGACTAAAACCTTGTTTTCATGTGTATGCGAAAACGGTCTGAAAAACCGCTCAGTTATGTCTGCACTCTATATATAAACAAATAAATGACAGGCAGATGCAGGGAGAAGAAAAAAGTGATCAGAACAAAAAAAAGGTATCAGAAGGGAATAAACGGGGGGAAGTTTCTAATTTAACAAGGATTATTTGGTTAAATTGGCTCACACTTGAGTATATCTATGCAGATATTCATTTTTCACTTTGACACCCAGCTAAATATAATAAAAGATACCCAGAAATTTCGGAGGGATTTAAGAGTTGGTGGTCGTTCCCATTGTTCCTACTCAGAGGACGACAACGGGAGCTGAATGCAGCAGCGCTACATGACTGATGGGCAAACATGCTGAAAAATATCAGCCCACCAAAACATCCTAGCTGGTGCTCTACAAGAGGCTCAGGAATTTCCACAACGGCTGTCCAGAAATCCTGTCCCTATAATGTGCACTAGCCATAACAAGAAAAGCCTGTATGGACATGCGATTCCAAAGAGGACCAAATTAGACCTAGAACATAACCCTAATATTTTGACCCAAGGCCATCACGGATGCACGGGCCTAAAACTAGAGGACAGTGGGTAGCGCGCTCCATCACCTGGGTTTGGCCGAAAAACAAAAGAGCATCACATCCAAAAAATAGTGAACAGTACCATCACCTTATCACTTACACGTCACACCACACGCGCTAGTCCACAGTTTTACGCGCCTAGTCACTAGAAAAAGCTATCGACTTCAATAGTTAAGCCACTTTTGGTACAATTGCAAAAAGAGAGATATCAAACAACTTTATATTCTTTTTTTAAATGTTTTATAAATAATGCAAGATACTCTGATTTTTTTATATAAAATTCAAGACTCCACCATATAGACAAAGATTTTTTTTTTAGAATACGTTACGCAACGTCACAGCGACAGATTTATGGTAAAGCTCGTGAGAGATGGCCGGTTTATGCAACCGGATAGTCCCCTTTTTAAACTTTCTTTCAGGAGATGATTCTGAATTTCTCAAGAGGACAAAGCAACAAGGCAATAAAGTCCCTTTCTGGAGTCAGGGGTACACACTAAGAAAAGAAAAAAAAAAAAAGTTAACACTTTGTAAAGGAGCCAGACTCTAAAAAAAAGTGACAAAATTCACAAGCTTCACATAGGAAACTACATCAGCAGTTTAGTTTTTCACAACAGAACTCTTATTGCCTTACCAATAAGGTTTTGTTATACATGAGATCCTTTTTCTAATTTCAGAAAGGGAAAAGGACTACCCAATCACATAAAGTACTCTCGTTTATCTTGATATAGCTACCATATGAACAACCCATTTCTCTCGTTTTTCCTCATCTTTTTCAGCAGTGGCTGGTCAGTGCACAACGTTAGGCAACGCTAAAAGGAGAAACCCAATAAAGCAATAGAGAATAAGATAACTAGTGCGGGATCCAAGAGGACTACAGAATAAACAGGCAAAGGAGTAATAATAAAAGGTTATTTCCTAAATTTATAGGAAATATTTTGCCCGTCTTCATAGGACATCCTTGTAACCTTGTCTTGATTCCATGTTCAAGGTGGAGAGTCAGAAAATATGCTTTTCAAGGACGGAAACATAGAAAAATACAGCACAATCAATTTCATTGCATAAAAAAAACAAACACAAACAATACACTGGGCCCTAAAGTCCAACAATATCTTACAAAATAAGCAAAACTGCAGTCATGAGGGAAATCCACTAACCAGCTTTTCTTCTCTATGAATCTGGTGATTTCTCTGGAAGCCCAAGCGTCTTCTCGATATGGGCTCATTGATTTGTGCGTGTACAACATTTTGGAAGCAGCTGGACTGACCAAATTACTGAAAGTATTGGGATGTCCAAATTGGTATCGATGCTGCCTTCAAGAGCTCTAGGGATTACCGGTAAATAGAAGCATCTGATCTGGTTGAAATTACAACTGGGGAATGCAGATACAGTTTGAGATTTGAACTCGTTCGTGATTATTTATCGTGATGGAGAAAAGACCGTATCAGTTGGTAGTCTAATTTTCCAAATGCATCCATTGTAGTAGTCAACAACTGAGTCAAGTGGCTTGCATCTCAAACCGTCGTTGCATTAGTCATTTTTTTGCATGTGATGATCCTGAAAACAGATCAGGCTTGAAGACTTTAGGGCAGCATTTATTTCAATTTGACCATATTTGGGCATACCAGACCAAATGTGTTCTGTGCCTAAAAGGTGGTGCACTGACCAATCCACTTGTATCCTCGCTTTCTCTCTCGACCCTCGCCACGCTCTCCCTCCGGCCTGTACTAAGACCTGGCATCCGTTTTGGACTTGACTATCGTGATGACGCTGGTGGCACCCACCTTCCCTGGTACGAGTGGCCCTATGACGGAGGCCAGGGGCCCACGGGCAGAGCCATGCATGGCGTTGGTGACGGGCATGGCCGGCGCCCGGGCCACAGTCCTGGCAAAGCTCTGCAGTGCCTCGTATTTGGAGCGCAGAGCGTCAAGCTCCACCTTCATGCTGGCGTTCTCAGAGGCGAGCTTCTCGACCTCCTGCTGGAGCTCAGCTTTCTGCCGCTCCAGCTCCTCCTTCTGTGTGACGCGCTTGACACGGCAGCTGGCGGCATAGCCGCGGTTCTTAAGCGTGCGCCGCCGCTGCTTCAGCTGCACAATCTCCTCTTTGGAGAGGCCACGGAGATGCTGGTTAAGCTCACGCACCGACATCGACACCAGCTCGTCGTCCGTGAGGCTCGTGCCATTCTCGCCTGGCTCCCGCTTCACCTGAGCAACAAGAGGAGAAAATGAGGAATGTCGTACATGGTGGCGGACGAAACTGAAAGCTAGCTGTAACGATGCTATGCTTACAACAACTGGGAATTTTACAAGCATCTCACTTCCCACCTCAGGGAATTCACGCAATTGCACTATAAGCCAATCTCGACTGGCTTTGGTGTGGAAATAAAAAAAAAAAAATGGGTTAAGAGAGTCGACGACCCAAATTACAAAGTTACAGAGGTCTGCGTTTGCACTGTACCCACTCCAATCACAAACACAAACACGGCAATAGGAGGGCACTCATGTAAAAGTGAGAAAAGGGGACGCACCTTCAAGGCTTTGTTTCCCTTGTTAGTGGTCGTCATGCCACGAGAGCCGCCTGCACACCTCACAGATCTGCCGAACAGGAAAAGGCTGGTTAAAACACTTTCAAACGTGAGATGAGGCCAGAAAAAATGTATTACATTACACTCACTGTAAAGTCGGGACCAGATTAAATAATTCATTACACCTGCTGTGAAACGTTTCTTGTGCCACGTGTACCACGAACCTTATCTGACAAGAAACCTGGAGTAGTGAAAGTGCCAACACATGACCCCCCCAGCTTCCTGTCTCCAACTTCCTGTGTGGCTCTAGCGGTCGGGAACTTTCGATAACGTCGAGAAACACCTTGACGGATGAAAGTGCTGCTTGTCAACGATAGGCTAGTACACACCCAATGAGGTGGAGCCAAACAGTCTAAGAGGAACTAGGGGCATGGGCACCGGTCCAGGGGATTACCAGAAGAAATAGTGACTAATTAGAGCATGCTTGCTCAATCACAAGGTAAGATGGGATGGGCTCTTAATGTTTAATTTATGAAATATAGCCGATGGTACAGGGTAACTGATACCAACCTTCTGAAAATATGCAATCCCTTATCAAAATTTATATTACAGACCATTTTCCAGAGGTTTGCCAATAGGTTGTGCTACACAATACACATCAGCAACCACTATTCATTCTCACTTACACACTCGCACTGATAACAATTATCTCTGGTCTAATGGTTAAGGTACTAGACTACGGATCAGAAGGTCCAGGTTTCGAATCCCACATCTGCCAAGCTACCACAGTTGGGTCCCTGAGCAAGGCCCTTTAACCCACAATTGCTTATATTGTAAGACTGTATGAACTGTAAGTGGCTCTGGATAAGGGAGTCTGCAAAAATGTATTCGATAGTGACAGTTGTGAGCTGTTTTTTTTTTTTTTTTTTTTTATACAGGAGGCACATATGAGCACAACATTTTACTGGCTATCCATAGCATAGCAAAACTGAGTGACTTTATTGCTGTATCAGCACATTTTTAGCTATTACTCTTGCTGTCTGTATTGTCAATTACATGCTACATGCTACATGCTACGACAAATGTTTTACATTTATATATGATCGAAAGTTCACAATTTAAACTGGTAAAGTGCTTGTAAAACAAGTGCTTTATATGGTCTGTGTATCGTCTATTTATAACAGGGATAAACATAACATCATATAGCAGGTTAATTGCAGGTTGCACACGTCCTGTTGTGTCTAATTATATAAATAATGTTTAAAGTATCTTTAAGGGTGTTTTGTCTGACTCCTCTAGATATTTAAAAAATATTATTAAAGAATGAGTTTAACTGTTAATGCTGGATGCCAGAGTTGACGGTTTGGCCAGTCTTCACCGGTGAGTGGTCGGGTATGATCAATGCAGCATCTTGCGATGGTAGTTTGGTTGTGCCTATTGCTCGTTTGAAAGATGCGTAGCCATAGAATGAGGATTCTTATAATGGACACACTGCTGCGACAGAGAAAAGCAGCAAGAAAACGTGTTCGGTTCAGTCCACATGCTACAATGAGCCTCATTGAGGCAGGTAACAAGGACGACACCCTTGCAACAGAGGGGTTCTCCTATGAAGGCTGGTTATTGTTCTGGCTCCATCATGATATGGAGTGAGGATGATTCTGCACATTCCTAAACAATCCCTCATCCGGCACTGTGCCTGAAAACATCCAAGGCTGCTTCAATCACAAACGCACGATGTCAAAAAGGGACGTGGCTGTTGCGCCCCGGGACGTGTCTGCAAACAAGAAAAGAATTGAGACGACTACGCGAAGCTTCAATTGAGTAACTGTGGTGTAAAAAAAGAATTATTTTTTTCTGGATCTAATTAGCACTGATTACACTGATGGAAGCCACAACATTTCCAAGTTTGTGGAAACGCAGCGCTAATTAGATTAGTATCTAACACCTTTGAATGGTTGGGTTCTAGATGCTTCTCTACCAGTTCCACACACTTTTTTTGCACAATTGCCAAGCGTTCAAAGGTGGGAACCGAATATGATGTGAAGTTAAGCATAACAGCATAAACGTAACGACGAGCAAAACCTGTAGGTCCTGAGAGGTGGTGTGACTCCAGTTCTAAACAACAGCTCGATGTTTGGGATGCAGCTTCCTACTACAAATTAAATAAAATGGGTATTAAAGCTGATAAAATGCTGCCTGGGGACTAAAAATAAATTAAAATAAAGTCCAAAAGCATTGGTACTCTACGATGAACGCTCTGAATATTTGGTATTTATGTTACTATAAACATATCATAAAGCAATTCATAAGTCCCTAACACCCCCCTCCCCTCCCCCACCCACCCACTTACTCACTCACTTACTTAATTAATTTTCTTGGCATAACAGCATTAAAAGAACAGCGCATACATTTCACATAAAAAAAAAAGAACTTTTCAAAGAAGATCTTTTCATTTGAGAGAACAGACATGAGCGAAGTCAGATGACGGTGACCTTCGCCTCGGTTGTAAACACACACGGCACATATTAAGAGATTAAGCGCCTGTGAGAGTGTGTTACAGAAAGTCATTTCCTGGCAGAAGCTGTTGAGGAGCTCCTGCATAAGCCCTGCCACCATCTACACCCATTACCAGCACCAGATCGCAGGAAGGGGCGGGGGAGTTGGAGGGGCAACTACAGCTCTCAGTAATGAGAACCTTCTAATCCCAGAAGGTCCTGTATGAGAGACGGAGAGTGGGTGATAGACAAGTGTGGGTTTTTTATCCGGAACAGGTTGGCTAAAATCCTTCTGTATGGAGGAGAGGACCAGGCCACAGGCTCAGGATTACACTGATTAACCTGCCAGTCTCCTTTATGATCTCAGCATACTTTGGTGCAGAGGAAAAGAAACGCATAGAAAAACACAAACAAATGCAAAATGCATTGCTAAAAGGGGATAGAACGATGGCAGTGCTTAGCACAGTCAGTGTCTGATCCGGCTGCTGCCTGTGTGGAGTTTGCATGTTCTCCTTGTTTCTGCATGGTTTTCCTTCCACATTGGTGTCCAAGTGTGAGCGCATGTACGTGTGGATTAAGTGGGAATAAAAAGTAAGGGAATAACAGGAAGGAGTTTGAATGAGTAGACTAATAACGGATTTTCTAATATTTCTGATGGATAAAAATTGAACTACGAGTACTATTAGTAGAATAATAAGGGATTTTCCAACATTTCTAATGGATAAAAATCGAATTACGAGTACTATTACTGTAGTCCTGGCACTCAGGTGAAGCAGCAGCCTAATACCACCGCCACAGGAACTCAGGTTTGAGTTTTGGCTGGGTAGGAGTGCATTGGAGGTCAGTCAGCCCCTGGCTCTCCAATAGCAACCCCCTTTCCATCCCTACGATTCACTGACCTCATGTCCAAGGGAATTTCAGTGCCCAGTGTACAGTACTATAGAAATACAGAAAACAAGAACCCAAAGAAACAGGGTTACAACGTATAAAGATGCACCCATCATACCCCTCACATAAATCCAGCGTTACACACTTACACGGTTTAACACCACCCCTGCTCATGCGAGCTTCTAATCCAAGCCATTGTGGGTTAAGTATCAAACAGTGGCAGCTTGGCAGAGTTAGAATTTGAAACCTGGACATGCTCTTCCATAGTAATGTACCACTTACGCCTGCACCCGTGTTCTCCGGGCATCTCACCCAAAATCTAACCAGGACGGAACAGGGTTAAATAACTTACAGTATCAGACTATGGTCTAGAAAGTCAAGGCTTCCAGCCTCAGCATTGCCAAGCTACCATTGTTGGGTCCTTGAGCAAATTCTCACAGTCTCTCTTGACCTGTACAGTATGTTTGTATCAGTTGTAAGTGGTATGGCTGTTAAATGACTCCTGCTTTTCTCTCAAATGATCATCTCAATGGAGAACTAAAACTGCTGAACCATATTAAAAATAACTAAATCAACCGAAATCTAACCTAAACTTTACGTGTCATTTCTTCCCCAAACTCATTAATTCCACCTCTCCTCCACCTTTCAGTTCAGGATGACATGCACTTCTATTTACTTATACTTCTTTTTTTTTTTTTTATTAAACTGTCCTAAAGCCACACTGTGAACGGAGCTTTCACTGAGCCACACAACATCAACGCTAACCTTAGTAACCTAAAGCTAATCTTTATTTCTTGTTCAGGCTGAAAAAAAAATCTTCACTGCCTCTCTTTAAGACAGAGACCCAAACACACAAAACATGCTCGCTAAATGTTCCGTCGTCATTCCTCTACCGTTTCTAAAACGCATCTACACACACAATAGGATTAGCACGCACCAACCACAAGGGGCGGGGCTTAGTCTTCATCGGACCTCATTTTATTTCCCTAGGGCCTGACCCCCATCTCCCATCAGCCCCTGCTCTCAGAGTGCCGCCAGCCAGCAACCCACCCCCACACAGAGACACCCACCACACACACACGTACACGCACACAGTCCACATTGAACACCAGCATATAAAGGTTAGAATGATGATTTAGGACAACATTGGTACGAGTGAGGGGAAAAAAATAAAAAGAGACACGTCCATATGGTGCACACAGCGGGCAGCGTCTAGCCTACATTTCGGTTTCAACCCACATGGACCAAATTGTGCAATGAGCACAGAGTGGGCACTACCTTCAAGCAGCTGTTCCCTGCCACATCAAGCAGACACTGAAAGACCTCTGGCTTTGGAATAATAAAGCGTCCAATAATACATGAAGAGATGCAGGACAATGAGCATCTTCCATGCTGAGGAATCTCGTCCCCTCATCCACACACACTCTCCATAAACGACCATTTGACTTTGAAGATGCATAATGACAAGGACGTAAGGGCAACACCATAACTCTCATCCGAACACCTACACCAGCATACACACACACACACACACACACACACACTTATGCTGATTGTGTTTAATATTCCTCTTTGAGGAGAGGTCACAGACAAGAAACAGACATCTTCCCGCCGCGCCAACACTCGCCTCATTAATTCTGATAAAAGACTCGCACGTCTGTAAGCGAGTTTTATCAGTCAATGTGGCATTATGAACGTGTGAGTATATGGGTCAAAGTTGTAATGTATATTTTCAGTTCGGAGGATCTTACGCAATGTTACGTGAGTGAAAGAAAGATAATCGCATTCAGAGGAAATGCGTTCTAAAGTGCAAATACACGACTGTGTTTTCCATTTCCCATACGCTCCAGGCAAAACTGCAGCGGTCTGTTCTTCAGTTCATGTTTACGCTTGTCCACGCTTATCCTGGTCAGGGTCATGAGGGATTCCGGAGTCCGTCTTAAGAATTCACAGGGCACCAGTCTGAACAAGGCCCCAGTCCGTCACAGAAATGGGAAAGAGGTGCAAACACAGGTTTTAACTGCAGCTTCAGTCACAGCGTTGGTGTGCTAGTCTATTACTGGAGTGGTAACAACATTCTTCTGAATAAATGTTGTACAGGTAGTCACAGTTTTAGGACGGAAATCTGATAATACACAAACACACAATCAGCAGACACTCTGGGAAAGTGATATACAGTACGATACCCTCACGCTAGGAACTCAGCCGTGCAGGAGAGATGAATTCTGGGAAGTGTAGTGAGAAAAAGCCGTGGCCGTGGTGGTGTTAATTATCCATCCATTCATTATCTTCCTTTTAATCCACCCATGGGGTCCCGAAGACAGTGCCCACCCGGAAACACTGGGCGCAAGGGCAGAAACCCTAGACGGGGCACCAATCTATTGTATGGCACACACACCCACAGTCACACACGGACAAGGGCCACTTTAAAGACACCAATTTGGACTGTGGGAGAAAACCGGAGCAAAAAGACACAGGCACGGGGAGGACACAGAAAGGACCCAGGTCGTTCCACCATGGGATTGAACCCGGGACCTTCTTGCTGTGAGGCAGCGGTGCCACCCACGAAATGTGTTAAACACGTTTAAGTCTGTGATATAATACAGTATATATTAAAATCCTCAGTTTACTCGTCTACCTACATTTGTTTTTATGCCATATCAGTCCCTACAGTTACTGGCATTTTAATAGTATTTGTTTAATATTATTCATATATTACTAAATACATTCAGATGAAACAACTATAGTGATCCACTTTTAGGTTTGTGTGGTTACATTTTCTTAATGGACGGGAGGATCTCTTTAAGTTTGTGCTTTGGACCGTCCTGTTTGCCATCTTGCTATATTGTAACATTACAACCCAGCGTGTGGGTTAACATCCCATGGTGGTATGTGGCATTTGACGAGTTCCTTTCAGGTAGCACTTCTGCCATTCTACCTCCATGTTTGTTTCCCGTAATCCTGCAATGGCCTTATATCCAGTAGACGGTAATTTGATATCGTTGCTTCCGTAGTGCAATTACTATAGCGGGGTCGTCTGTGTTCACCGATTCCCAGGCTTTGAGTCTGAGCATGTTGCCAGTGGTGCTATGTGGTTTCCTGTTTTGGATGTGTCCATGTATATCGTTTTGTGGTCGGGAAACTTTGCTTTTTACGTCTAGGAATTGCTGCTGGTATTCCACTGGGTGTGTCCTTAACTTTTTAGTTTCAGAATGATACAAGGTTTCTTGATGGACCACGAAAAATTGAGCAACGGTAAACCTTGGCTAGAACGTACAGTTAAGTATTTCCTCAATAAGGACTTGTTGTTTAGGGGTCTAACTCCCTTGTTTGTTTCAGAGAGGTATGCTGAAGACTGAGGGGTATAAAGTCAGCTCACTGTTCAACAGGGGCCAGGCTGGGCTTTGTCAAAAGCTTGATTGTGGGCTCAGTAAACCATTATTTGCGCTGATTGTTTTAAATCAGCTGGAAAATCCAATCACAATGAAATTTGGAGCTCCTTAGCAAAAAACTTTTTTTGTTTATTCCCTGATACGTCATTTGGTCCTTAATACTGTAATTTCAAACAAGATTTACAGTGACTATGGAGAAAATAGAGCTCGCATTGCAGATCCCCCACCATACTTTAAAGTAGGGATCATATTCTTGTCTGTATAACCACCTCAGGTGCGTGCATCTTCAACGCTATATTTCTGTCTAATCTAGTCATAGAACCTCTGAGATGCCAGACTGGGCCAGGACCACACTATTAGTCTGTTATCCCACACAAGTGCTAACAACACAACAAGAGTACCAGCAATGTGCTAATTTGTGTTTTAAGTGTGTAGACAAACACTGGTGTCTGTAGTTTAGCAGTATTTCTTTGGGTTCTGTATATAAGCTTTTAATATTTTTATATCCTTCCAAATCAACAGCCAAGCTCCAGAATTATACAGAAATAATGTTAAAAAAATGTACATAGCTGTGGATAATTGGCTTAACCCCACACTGGCAACACAAGAGAAATTAACCTCTGACTGAATTAAATTGATTCTAAGACGCCGATTTGAACTAAATCCCATCCATCAATAACAGACACCCTTAGAGACTCGTATGGACAGAACGTAACAGGAATGCTTCCATTTATATCGTGTTTACATGAGGGTTCTGGTCTCTATATAAAGATCTGGTAGCACAGAAGTCAAACAGCTGTAGTGATTCATCCACCCTGGGAAGATTAGAGAACAATACAAAATATGACAAATATTAAATATGACACATGAAGTGTTGGCCTCCATAAATCAGCCAAATGCTCTAAAAGTCATATACTGCTCACAAAAATTAGGGGATATTTTAAAATAAAATATTCCCTAATGAAATATCTTCTAATTTTGTGAGCAGTGTAGTATTGTCCATGTCCAAAAAAAATGTCTATCACTACCCAGTGGAGTGCATGTGAATTAAATGCCATAGCCTTTACCCTACTGTTAGCGAGACGCAGAATTTTACTTAGTTGGAAATCACTCCCCCCCTCGCATTGCCTATGGTTTAAAGATGTCATGCACTTTTTGCGCCTCGAGAAGATTAAGTTCAGTTTGAGGGGTTCTGCAGAGAATTTTTATAGGTGCTGGTCACCTTTTATAACATTTTTTCAGTCCATATCACTGTTTCCTGTAGAGACAATTAATTAATTAATTAATATTCTGTATGTAACATTATTCACTGATTTATTATTATTATTTTATTCATTTATCTATTTTTATACTAATTTTAATTTATTTGGCTATTTATCCTTTTCTCTTTATTTATTTATTTATTTATTTATTTATTTATTGTTTTTGTTTGTTTGGGGTGGGTTAGTTCCATTTATGTTGTATGTATATAGTTAATTGTTGTTTTGTGTATTTGAATGTTTTGTGATTTTGCTGTAAAATGTTTAAAAGCAATAAAAAAAGAGCTATATATATTTTTTTTTTAATAATTAATTAAATAAATAAATAAATAAATAAATAAACCCTCGCCATCTTAGCCCTGGGCTGAAAGGCTCAACTGTGTCTACTACTCTTGGGGTAAATCTTCAATCTTGCCCTCTGATCCTCATATTTGGTGTTCCTGAATCCGCTTTTACTCTTAGCTCTACACAAAAGAACATTATAGCCTTCATGTCCATACTAGCTAGACGTTCCTTATTACTGCACTGGAATATCCTACTTTTTCACCATGGCTCAAAGACGTCATGTTCTTTTTAATACAAGAGAATTAAATACACGTTACAAGGATGTACAGCCAAATGTTTCCACAAGTGGCAGCCTTTTATCCCCTATTTCGCTAAGTAAGAGGTTGTACCCAATTAAATGTGTTCTTTGTTTTTTGTACCTTTTATATTGCTTAAAATCCAGTAATATATCGGTAGGCGGGGTGAGTCGAGTGGGGATGGGATAGAGTTGATTTTGGAAAGTTTTTTTTTTAACCAATGTGTGGCACATGACACTAATATATTTTTTTGTGTTCTTTTATATATATAAAAAAAAAAAGTGGAACATGTAACTGGTGTTTTTGTGATTGTACATATTATATTGTATAATAAAAATGGATAATAGGATTTAACACAAGTCTGGCCTTCCCAATTGATATGAGCTTTTCCAATGCAGCTCATTCACTGGTCTTTAGTAAGCACTTTATCCAAAGCTGAGCCATGCTGGGTCTGGAGCCTATCCCTGATCACTGTGTGCCAAGTAAGCTTGCAAGATGATATAATTTAATCCATATGATTATTGTCTAAATATAATTATTCAATTTCAATAACAAGTTACCACACTTGAGTGTCAGGGGACATACACATCCTTGCATTCCCTTATTGGAATATAATCTGGGATAGCTCCTTATACAGGGGTTAGACAATGAAACTAAAACACCTGTCATTTTAGTGTAGAAGGTTTGTGATGCATCAAGAGCCACGGTATCCAGGGTAATGTCAGCATACCACCAAGAACGACGAACCACATCCAAC
>JAUZSU010152385.1:0-14473 GCA_034780255.1 Parotocinclus maculicauda
CGGTGTTGTGTTCGCTGTTTGTGAAAGTTTCATTATAGACTAAATTCATTCAAGCCCTACGATGCCACCCAAACGTTTTGCAAGTTCTACAGCTAAACTAGTGTATAAAAACTTAAATAAATATAGCGTCCCTACTTCGCAGATTTTCTGGGTAGTCCTGGAACGTAACCCCCGCCATAAACGAGGGAACACGTTATGTATGTTTTATAAAACCTACCAAAAAAGGATGATTTTTCTGTCAGTTGAAGCCTTTGTTCCAATAGCTCTGTTGTTCGATATCCTTGTTTATCTGTGATGAACAAATGAGAGCTTTTAAATACCGCAAACAGGAGGAACAAATTTTTTCTTTGTGTATGATTTTTCTTTTTACTTAACCCTCATACCCTTCTTTTTTATACCCTTCTTCAGGCACTACCCCCCAGTGTGGTAATAGCTGGGGCATACTGTGCAGTGGTGGCAGTCTTCTTCACCGCTGTCAAGGTGGTGAACTTTCGGCTGCATGCCATGTTTGACCTGGGCGAGATTGTGGAGAAGAGGCAGGCCTCACTGACCACAGATCCCCAGAGAGTGGAGGAGGGAGACGACGGCTCTGGAGGTCATGATGACAGCCAACACAGGTACGAAGATTAGTTTGCTCACTATTTCAAAATTAATGCGAAGAGGATTATGCAAGAACGGCTGGATTATCTGATCCTGTTAATGCCCCATCTCTGTCAGTGTGTTCTGGCAGTCTTGGGTGACCATACACCCTACTGAACAGTCAATGTGTGGCACACTTGTCTTCAGTAACAACTAAAGAGTTTTGTTGTGTGGAAATTTGGTTTGGCTTTACAAAATCTGTCCCCAAGCAGAAAGACATTATCTGTGAATTCTGCTGATCAGTGTTTAGAGTAGTAGACGGCAGACTCAATGTTCTGCTTTTAGTGGTGAATTATTTAGCTGTGTCTTAAACGTAAATCCAAAGAATCACCTGGCATTCAGAATGGTTTGGCTGAAGATTACTAAAGCTATACCCTAAGACAATGTCTTGCTAATGGAAGGACATAACAAATGCTAGTTTTATGGCTATTTTTACAAAAAACTAGTCCTAACTTGGGGTGTGCAATATTGGCAAAATAAATATCTCTTACAGTTTTGTTGTTAACAATAATTAGACTATAGCTTGCATTCTTCAAAAATGTGTTAAAGCACTCAGACTGTAGTAGCTTGATTATGTTAATGGGATATAAATTGTTTCTTAAATATGGCATCAATGGAAATAACATTTGAAGGAATTCTAAATGTAAGGAAAACTTGCTTTTCTTATTCTACAGCATTTTTTGCAGAATGAGTAAGGTTTGTGGAATGTTTTTCTGCTGGTATTTTGGTTGGTTTCAGCTGACTCCTGTCATAATCTTCATAGCCTTCACGGTGGTTTGTTCGGAGATAGTGAAATAAGTCTTTACTGGCAACCTGTTTCCGTCTGTTGAACATCATCGACCTTTTAAAAGTCAAACCACCTACATGTGGGTGAGGATGAGCCATGTTCAAGAGTGAAATCTAATGACGTAGACGGCAAGGCTGGAGGTGCCTATTTTATCACCTGGTGCAGCTTGTTCCCTCATTCTTAGCTTCAGTCATACATTTCTAGGTAGACCGCTAACTTGATTTGTGGTTCCTGCATGTGCTGTGTGCATACACAGTAGTCTGTCCTACCTGGCTACATGATGCAATAAATCTGGGAACTTTCAAGGTGTGTTTTTGACTGGTCTTTTGCAAGGTGAATGACAAACCCAATAATGCCAGATATGCCGATGATGTTAGATTATACAAATCGCACACCCTTAGTTCAAACCAAATATTACCATTAAGTGTGTTTCTGGTAGCAGTTAATTAATTAATTAGATTAACCAAAATAATACTTTTACACAAATTTAATGATAAATATAATACAATTGCTATATTGTAATATAACTTTGATATTACTGTGATTATACAGTTTCTTGTACTGTGATAAAAGTTTTTGACAAGTTCCTGAGTAAATGCTGGGATGGATATGTGAGGCAGTGGTTTTAGATTTGAAAGTATGAAGGGTATGAAGCCTAAAGTCAGTTATGAATCCAGCACACAGTGTGAAATTCTCATATGTTTCTGTATGAATGAGTCAAAGCTGAAGCTTAACTCACAAAGGCACGTCTGTCATTTAGGAATGCATAGTGTTGGGTAATGTGTAATTAAATATGTAAATATTATATGAAATAATTTATGAAAATTTACTGGTAAATGCATCATGTTAATAGTTTCCCATATTTGTTTTGTTAACCTTATTACTCTTGTTTGGTTATTTGGTATTTGGTTATATTTTTAACATTTGGGGTTCTGTATCAGAGTCTTTGAGTAATTAAGCTGATATGCTATTTGGTATGCGTGTTGAATAGGGGTAGCGGTGTAGGTGTGGAGATGACAGTTTTCCGAAAAGCAAACTCGACCCCGCCAGTGCGATGTAGCTCCCAGCATTCCCTGTTTGGCTTGAATCAGGTGTCGGTAAGTACAGAATACTTTTTTGTATTTTAAAACTCACTTTTAAATTCTTCATCTTTTTTATTTCCCCTTGCGCATGTGCGATTGTGAGTAGATCTTTCTCATGATAACAGAATGAACAGATACTGGTGGGGTATCACGACTGGAGAGTATTCACTGTTTAATCAATTATGAATGCAAATGTTTTCTTGGAGGCATTAAAAAAACATTAAAATGCTGAAATGGGTCACCATGTACTTTGCCCACACAAGTAGTCTGTGAGGAAACTCTTCGTTTTGGGGAAATTTAATAGTTTTAAACTGGTAATTGAAATCTTGACTGAATTCTGTGACAGACTTTGCAATATCGTCAACTCCAGTCCAATGTATTTATGTAGAGCTTTTCAAAATTTATTTATATATATAGAGAGAGTGAGAGCGATATTATTGTCATAAGTCATATTTGATTTCATATACACACTTTGTCTTTCTTGATTTTAGGAATTTTTGCCACAACTTGAAGACCCTGGAGGATCCAAAGGTATGTTTGGCTTTTTGTAACAGCCTATATCGGATGACAAATTGTGTATAGAATGCTCTAGAAATCATGAAATTGGCACTTGTGAAGACTGAATTACAGTATATGACTAAGGAAATTAAGAATTGTGTTGTTTGGTTAAGTTTATGCTACATCTATCTGTGATATTGTTATCTACTCTGATTTTTGAGTTACGTAAATCCCATTATCTGATTACCTCAGTGTGTGTAAATGTATTGATCTGATCACTGACCAAATCCAATTTTCTAAAACAAAAATTTTGCAGGTAGAGGAAGTTTCTCTCAGGTTTTATTCTTTATGAGCCCTTATGTTTGCACCAAACATAATTGGCTTTTAGAAATTGTCATTATTTACAGGAATCAAAGTTAATAGTGTGCATATTTTAATGTAGCGCTTTCTACCTGTGGAAGCCATTCAAATTTCCCATTTAAATCAACTTGCGGTATTTAGATTGTCAAATTATTTATTCATCTTTTATTTCGGTAATGGGAGAACAGCCTTATCCACTTTGAGACCTCCATATGTAGTTTTTAACATATTTCTTATGGGCTTTCTTCCGCACACTTCAAGCTCTGGTAAATGTTTGTGGTCACAATGTATTTTAGCCTATGTGAGGTATCATGAATCTAAGATCGTGGAGATCAAGACAAGATTAAAAAGCACAAGAGTTTGGTGTAAAACAGGAGGTAATTCTTTCTGTAATTTTCTTGGTATAGACATGTCAGACCTTC
This sequence comes from Parotocinclus maculicauda, assembly GCA_034780255.1. Classification (NCBI taxonomy): domain Eukaryota; kingdom Metazoa; phylum Chordata; class Actinopteri; order Siluriformes; family Loricariidae; genus Parotocinclus; species Parotocinclus maculicauda. The sequence continues at coordinate 3,789 of JAUZSU010152385.1, forward strand.
ATGAAAAATAGTATAATTTACTATATCATATAAAAGGATCTCATGTACTTTTAGTTCTGTTTAAATTGGGCTTTAGACCACTGTGCCACCTGCAATTGGCCGATTTGCAGTATAAAAATTAATGCGTTAATTGAAACGTAATTTGTTTTAATCTTTGATATTTATGAAATTCAAGTTGTGCATTTTTTGTACTGATAGTAGCAATGCAGAATCTGCTTTTTTTTCCAAACAGGGAAATTAAGCTAATTGAGTTTGAACATCTATTCATTTCTAGATCTCAAACAGCTAATCCAAGAGCAAAGTGATGGTATTGTCTTGATACGAAGAGAGGTGCTTCGACACTCTCAGGATACAATCAGTAAGACCCTAACAGTAGTCCCTGTACTAAGTTGAACTCTGCCTAGTTTTGTTCTTTAGACTGTGGCTCTGATTTTCTTTTCATGGTTTAAGAATATAGCCTAGTGTGCTGTGCTGTTTTGCTCATTAACTAGACAGCAAAGTGGATAAGCTAAATATTGCTATGTATGCTAACCTGGTAGGATCGAGTGGTGTGGTCCAGTCCTGTCTGTCTGCGGTTGGGGAGTTTCCTCCTCATGTGGGAGTGGGTGGAGTGATGTCAGGAGGTTTTGGGAGCTTGCATCCGCCGGGCTGTCCCTCCATTCCACCCTCCCCCTCCAGTCAGGAAGATGGAGAAGAGAAAGAACAGACACTGATGGGCCAGTTGCCAGAAAAGCATGTAGAGCGGAGCCTAGAGGAACCAGTTCTGGGCAGATATTCCCCTCTTGTCCCATCGGGTGAGTCTGAGAGTCTGGGTGATGCTCCCCTCAGTCCACTCATCAAGAACAGCTTGAGCGAGGAGCTGAGCGAGAACCTGCTGGGCCTCGGTCTTGACCCAGTGTCTTTCGGTCCTGGAGCAGAGCTGCCAGGCAGCCGCACAGGTGTGGCTCTGACTGCCGGCTCCACAGATAGCTGCGTTGCTACTGATCGTGAGACACTCAGCACAGTCAGTAGCTATCGCAGCGAAAAGACAGACTCCACCCAGTTAGAGAGCCCATCACTGGGCCAGCAGCACCACCCAGTCCATACACAGTCCTCTGCAGCTAAGGGTTCCTGTGAGCAGCCAGATGACCCTGCCTTCCTTGGAGGCAGTGACACGGATGATCTCTCGGATAGTGAGCTTCTACGTTCGCCCTCCAAGGAGCGCCATCCAAGCCAAGGTTTGGACAGAACACTGGTAGAGGGTGAAGATGCACCCCTACATCCCCCATCCCTGCAGGACTCCTCCCCCTCTAGTAGCAGTGGTCCCTCAGAGACCCGGGCAATTCCCATGCCACCTGCGCCACCTCCACGCCAGGCTGGCTCCATACCCTCTGGTCTGGTGTGTTCTGAGCCGGCCCTGGCCGTCACCTCTGCACCCTACTTGCTGGCTGACCCGCCTTCGCTGCAAGTACAGCAGCAAGTGGTCCGACCCAAAGACTTAAAGCTGATGCGGGCAGGGGGCAGCGTTGCACAGCGGCCCGGGCGCAGAAAAACGCCACGTAAGCGAGGGGCTGCCGGCAGCAGCAGTTTTGACTGTGGCTCGTTTCGACGGCGCCACCATGGGCGCAACCAGCGCAGGGACTATGTGCCTGTGCACAGTAGGCTGGGTGCCAAGGCTTATAGTGAGAGCCTGTTTGAAGACTCAAGTGATGAGGATGACGGTAGTGACGCAAGCGCTGCGTCCAGCCTGGGATCGCAGAGACGTTTCAGCTCAGATGATGAGGACGAGGATGACTCGAGCTCATCCACCTCCTGCTACTCCCCTGACCCAGGCTCGCAGCCTGTCCCCATTCCTCAACTGCCTAGTGCCAGTGAGGGGAAGGAGCAGGCCATAGTGGGTTCCTCCAACACCCGCAGTGCCCAGCGCTCAGCCAGCACAGCCAGTGCCAAGACTCATGCCAGGGTGCTCAGCATGGATGGTGCCGGTGGAGGCCACACCAGCACAGGAACTCTGGCTTCCAACATTCTGCCGTTAGCAGCCTCCTCAACTCCTACTCCACGGCCTCTCACCATCTCCAAGTCTGATCTGGAGGCTCGCACTGGGCATTCTGAGGCCTTTCCAAGGTCACAGAGGCTCGACTCTTTAGGGGGCTCTTGGGCTGGAAACCAGACTGGATGGAGGGCAGGAGAACTCCTGGAAGAAGGTGCGGTGGGAGGTGGTAAGTGGTACAATAAGTTCTTGTCTTCTATTTCCTGAATAAGAGAACCTGAGATAAGAGTAGATTACTGAGTGTGTTTAATTTTACCCTCTACCTTCCAGCCTTGGCCTCTGAAGAGGGGACCAAGCGGGACTCTGTTAGCAGTGTAAAGAGGACACAAGCCATTCGCCGGAGACACAATGCAGGCAGTAACCCCACGCCACCCCCCTCTACAATGGGCTCTCCTCCCAGTCTCCAGGATCTCCAGAGGGCCCGTGCCTCGTCCCATTCCCGGGCCCGTGCCCTACCCAACGCCCTGCCCAACGCTCTGCAGTTTGCCTCGTCACTGCTGCTCCCTCGTAGCGGAGTGCATGAGGCCTCCACATTTGATGACACCTCTGAGGGAGCTATACACTACTTTTATGACGAAAGCGGTAAATTAAACTTTATTGCTCAGTCTAAATGTCTTACAAGTGAGGATGACTAGTTTTCTTTTTTTACCAGTACCCCTGGATTCAGAAATGCGTGTATTAAATTTCTTAATGACACTAATTATGGTTCAGTCTAATGCATTGACTCTCAATCTTCAGCTCGTTGGATTGCAATAAATGTGCTATACTTGATAAATAAAAAGACGAGAGGTAAATATTTAATAGCTCAATTTTAATTAGGAAGAACCGCTGGTCCTGCAAAAGACTGGTGTTCTGCCCATGGCACACTTATGTCTGAGCCATGTTTTCTCCAGCCTTGCTCAGATTAAAATATGAACAAAAAATACTTTTATCATCTATCTAGATTGAAATGTTGGGCAGCATGGAGACTTGGTGGTTAGCACGTTTGCCTCTCATTACTAGGGTACTGGGTTAACGTTTCCATATGAGTGGCATTTCCATGTTCTCCCCAAATTCACAGTGGTTTTGTCCGGGATCTTCAGCTTTCTCCCACAGTCCAAAAAGATGTCAGTTAGCTTGATTTGGTCATTCTAAATTGCCTTGGTATGGGAAAGTATGTAAATGGCTGTATCTCTGTATGCCCAGCAATGGATGGTGTGCCGTTTTGGGTGTTGTCCTGTTCTCCTTCCCTGCAGTATGAGAGGACGCTGTTCACACAATTGGCTGTGAAGTGTTCGTGTTATTTAAAGGCCATTAGCCTTTAGACAGATTTTAAACAGTTTTTTCTTGAGGTTAGGTTTTTACACTTGACAGTTTGAAGGCCTCTGTAGTGCAAGAGATTTACTCTGTCTTCTGCGGTTACATGATCCACAGGCGTAAAGAGATCATACACGTTTGGGCCTGCAGGAGGTGGCTATGAGGACCCGGTGCAGTAAGTCTAAACAAGCTTAAAACATTAGCTTAGAGTAGGTTTGGTTGACATGCTTTGAAGAGTAAACTAAACGGGCGTTACACAGGGAACGGGAGAGGCAGTCGCAGTCCTCTAGCTTCACCTCCACTGATGTACAGGACGTGGCACCAGCGTTGTCCATGCTGCAGCCCAGACCTGTGGTCCTCCAAGGAATGCAGGTGCGCAGGGTGCCCCTGGAGATGCCTGAGGTGAGCCTCTTAACATTTCTCCAAAAAATCTGTACTTTACTCCACCTTTGATTAGAAATTCTTGATCTGGTCTCTCTGTAGTTTGATTTGGATCACGAGTCCCTGCAGGAGTCTCAGGAGAACACGCTGATGATCGAGGACAAAGCCAAGCCGAAACAGTACTACAAGTTTTGGGTTCTGCCAGGAAAGTGGCTGAGAGTGCGTTATGACCGGCTGGCTCTGCTCGCCTTACTGGATAGGTAAGGGGTGATTTTTTTATAATGATTATAATGACTTTATTAGAAAAATGAGTCTTCAGCCAAATGTGTTTAGTACTCAATACACAAGTCTCTTACTGTGATAAATATCTTTTAAAGCCATTTTTAGTTTCCAATTATTATCATGACTTTATATTTAAAATGGCGGTTGACCTCAACACAAGTACTTGTCTGAACCAATCGCTGTACATTACAGCTGGACCAATCACCATGTACTTGCACCACTTTCTGACAGTTCCACATGTATGGTTGTCTTGTACCTGCTTTTTTCTTCTTCTTTTTTTTACATCTCCATTGATTTATTAAATCGTATACAGGGCACACTTTTTTTGCCAGGATTTAATTTATCTTCTCGTTGTTATAGAAGTGCTTTGTAATAATGTAATGTGTAATATGTAATGTTATGTGTGTTTTTAAAGATCGATGTAAAACAGAATCCTCTGTGGTGATTAGTATTTGCACCATGTGCATTTGTAACATCTCACACTATGTATTACTGTACTGGCCATTGACATTTAATTAAAAAGTATTACAGTAAGATCTTTATTCCAGTCTGTTATCCCAGTTACTAGTGTATTCCAGTTTGCCAATTGAGCCTTTGTTGTTAGTCATGAGAGTGCAGTATTGACTGAGTGTAATTGCACTGCAGGAACAGACGAGTCTGTGAGAATGTGTTTGCAGTGGTGTTGGCCAGCCTGGTGGCCTTCCTCGGATTTCTGCTGCTCTTGCAAGGCTTCTTCAGGGACATTTGGGTCTTCCAGTTCTGCTTTGTTATTGCCAGCTGCCAGTACTCCTTACTGAAGGTGAGCATGATCGCTACTACACTAACACTTCATTAATAAGTCCTGGAGTTGTACTATAGCATTTTTCTGTGATGTTATGAGTGATGTTATGAGACTCAATGTTTGCTGCCTTCTACTATTGAACATAAATTTTTCACTGAGATTGACAGTGGTGCAGAAGCTAGTGTGGCAAATCTTCAGGCTGTGAGCCAGGCTTCCAGTTAATGTTTGTGTGGTATTTTCCTCCCATATGTTTGCACTTTTTTTCCATGGCATTTATAATGCACCTTTATCAAGAGAGACTTAAAAGAAGGGTTTGCTATTCCTACATGAACGTAATATGATAACATTTGAAGATTTATAATTAAAATTTCATTTGACTGCTTGACCCTTTGTTTGACAAGTAATTGTGAGCTTTATTTAGAATGGTCCTAGTCACTGCACCCCCCATATTCTACCTACTGTATAGAACACTATCATTGAATACTTACAAAAAAAAAGAAAATTGGCTGATTTAAAAAAAAACAAGTAAAGCGTATAAGGAAATGCCTGAATTTGTTCAAGTCTAATGGTAATTATCTTATATTAAAAATATACATCCTCTGGTAATCGCAATGCCTCTTTGCCCTCCGATAGGGTAATCACTAAGAAAAGGTTGTGATGCAGCAAACAAGACGACGTGATGAACGTAATGCTAAATTATTGAAACATAATTGCATTGTGTTAAAGCTTCAACTGTCATATAACGTTGTGATAATGGAATTAAACTGTTTCTTTAAGTCAAATACGAGCAACCAAAAATGTGATTAATGCGATTAAATATTTCAATGGTCTGACAGCCCTGATACTTATTTATGTATGCTTTCTTTTTAGAGCGTGCAGCCTGATGCAGCTTCCCCAATGCACGTGAGTACCTAAAGCTCCTCGAGATTCTTCACGTTCAAGTCTCTAAATTGGGCAGAGCTGTATGATCTGCACACCTCCAGTAAATTCACTACGTTTTTCTTGCACAGGGTCATAACTGGATCATCGTGTACAGCAGGCCGGTGTATTTCTGCCTGTGCTGTGTGTTGATCTGGGTCTTTGACTTCGTCGGCCGCTCCATCAGCTTGCAGCCTTTCTCCCTCTACGGAGTCACCTTCTTCTCTGCTCACTTCTTGATCTGTGCTAGAGATATGCTTATAGGTCAGTTAAATAAACTGCTCACAAAAATTAGGGGATATTTCAAAATTAATACAGAGCTGCTTGACAATCTGATCCTGTCCATGCCCCATCACTGTTAGTGGGTTGTGGCAGGCTTGGGTGACCATACACCCTGCTGAACATTCAATGTGGGGGACACTCGTCCAGTTTAACATGCTTCTGTTCACCCCCATGAATGTATCACTTGCTACTCAATCATTATAATTGAGTTTGCATCTTATTTGCATAATCAAACAACTTTCTGTGACGTTTCATTTGCTTATTTTGATGGTCTTGTTTAATAAAAAAAAAAAACAATTTTTTAATCACTTCATATTCATCTTGAAATATCCCTAATGTTTGCTGGCACTCTACATTGTATGATTTAGCATGAGTTGGGGCTTAGCCGGTAGCACAGAGCACAAGGCAATAACCAGCCATAGACAAAGTGCCAGTGCACACAGAAATACTTTGAAGAGACCAACACATTTAAAGAATGTATTTTTAATGTGATGGGAAACCAGAGTGCAGGCATGTTGGAGAACATACAAACCCCATAAAGGCAGTCCAGACCTGGTGACGGTGCCTCACAGCCTCGCATCTCTTTTTATTTGTCTTATTTAATGAAGAGAGCAACCTGATTTTGCTATTATAATATAAACATAAAAGGAATGTTCACAAGAAAACTGCATGCAAACAGTGCATAAGCGAATCTGAGATTACGATGAAAACACAAGTGGAAGAATAATTAATACATATGTTAAATGTTTTGTAATGTATTTACAAACTACAAGATGGAAAACCAGCCATATCAGACAGCCTACATGAGAAGGCAAATTGGTCTTTCACAACATTGTCCCACAGGAGATGACACACCAGTCTGCCAAGAGTGCAATTTTATTTTTTCGTTATTGATTAAGTGCCCTATTTTAATCCCACAGTCACTGTAACTATGCAGTGGAATCTCTAAGACCTACTCTAACAAGTTTTTGATACAAAACTTTTTTCTTGTGTAGGATTTTTTTTTTGAGAATTGTTACCATATGAACATTTGTGCTGAGCAATAATAATATATCTTATCCAATTTGTAATTTATGGAAATGCACAATAATTATAAAAAATACAGTAATGTACTCGTGCAATCCTGTCAAAGGCAAAACCGTAAAACATTTAAGGGGATGGTATGATGACCTGACATTTGTTTGACAGAATATACAGTGCTAAGAACACCATGGAAGATCAGCCAAATAAAACAGAAATTCAATGAGTGAATAGGAACCAATTTGTGTAGTTAGATAGATTAGAGAGAAGTGACAAACAAAGCAGTATTATTTACTTTAGGCCAGGCACATACAAACGCCAGTTAAAGCTTTTTACAAAGACCTGGTGGAAAGTCTTACAAAAAGTACAGTTACTAGCAGAGTTAGAACAGTCTCTAGTTCAAATGTGCTAAATCCGCCCCATTATTTTCATGGAATTTTTTAGAGCATATCATGGACACCTGAAACTGCGGCCAATCCCACACCCTGTATACACTGAATGTACAAAACTATTCGGCTGCTATGTGACAGCTGAAGGTAGCATATAGTAAGGACACGTTATAGAAAGATGATTCACGTCCCGAGGACAGCATAAAATGATTTTATGACTGGTGCACAATTTAAAACATGAATTGTTTGATTCTGAAATTTTTCCATTTAATAATTTCAAAATGAAATAGCAGATTCCAGATCTGTGAATACGGCAGTGGCTTCTGCATACAAATTGTATGATGTCATTAATAACCTTTTCCATGTTTTCATCTTTGCAGTTTTCACCCTGGGTTTTCCGATCATCTTCCTGTTCGGGCTTCTACCTCAGGTCAACACCTTTCTAATGTGTCTGCTGGAGCAGGTTGACATGCACGTGTTTGGTGGAACTGGTAAGAAAAAACTAGGAAAAACAATTATCAGTAACAAAATGTGTTATAATATAATATTAATATATAACAACATATTGCGGAATTGTATCTTCCAATTAAAAGGTTGTTTTCGAAAGACCGACCAGGAATGACCAGGTGTTATTCTTCAACAAGATAATGCTCCTGCCTCATAGCAGAAATGTGTCTTGAGCACAAGTCCATCTGGCTTGTTTTTTGTCCAGATTTAAACTGTATAGAGAATATGCACACACTAATGAAATGCAAGATAATTGGGAGAATTATTCAACCTGCCATCAACACAATGGAGGAATAAACTGTTATTTCTATTAAAAGCTGTCTGTAGCTTGGCTTGCATACCTTCATCATTACAAGAAGTCAAAGGGAAACATTTTCTATATATATGTACAAACACACACACACACAAATGCACTGCTCACAAAAATTAGGGGATATTTAAAAATGACTATGAAGAGGATCCCACAAAAACTGCTGGACAATCTCAATTACTCCGGGTACTCCTCCCACAGTCCAAAGACACGTGTGTTAGGTGAATTGGTGTCTCTAAATTGTCATTGACTTGTGTATGTATGACTTGTCTTGGAATGAACTTGTGTATGGATCTAACCTTGTGCGCGTCGCTGAATGGCCACTGATGCCGATAAGCAACGTTAAAGAAGCCAAATAAATAAATAAATTGCTCACGGAGTTTCTTTGCACCTGACATCTGAGCCACAAACTTTCTTGCTGATCAATGACTTATCGAGATATCATTTGAATTAACTTATTCCATTTGTTACTGTTTGCAGGTTAGAGCCATATCCTTTAGTGAATTTATTAGCAGGCAAATGTAGTTGCTAGTAATGATTTGTACACTAACCATAATGTATTATCTCTGTTAAAGAGAGTAACGTTTTAGAACGGGCATCAGTGTGCAGAAATCACAGTAAAGTAGCAGATGTGTTTATTTGAGCACCTGGAGTTTTTGTGTGAAAGTCATTTCATAATGTGTCATTCTGCCAGATTTGTGGCCCTTAATGAATTACAGACCGAACTGTCTCTTGCCTTCACCAAATCATATCTTTGTATGGCTGGGCAGGTTTTTAATGAAGTACTTAAACTTGTAGGTTAAGTCATAATCATAGTACAAGCTGTAGAAACAGGTCATTTAGCGAAGGTTATTAGGTTAACTGTCTGAATTAGTATAAGGACAAGCTGTACAGGTTTGATTGTCTGAGGTTCTAACGTTCTCTTGAACCAGATGGCCTATGTCAGAGCTTGAGACATGCAGTCTGACAGAGCAAAGTCACTTGATCGGTATGGAAAGGTTGAGGTCAGGGGGCATGTTTGGTGAAGTTTACTGCCGCCAGGGAGAGGCGCCCCACACAAGAATGAAGACGGTGACCCTGGTGTCAAGCAGCCCATAGAAATGTTTCCGTGTAAAACTCATTTTTCTACTGAATGTGTTCAGCATGCGCTCCCACAGTAATTAAATAATAGTCTTTAAATATTAGTATTAAATATTTAGACTTTCACCTATATAAACCAATCTAAAAGAGTAATTTTTATGAAAAATTATCAATTATGTAGTGTATTTACTACTTGGTTTTGGCTGTCACAGATCCTAATCCCTACATATTAAGTGGTTAAAGTATCTTCTGTATTTAAAATGTGTGCTTTTTAAAAGAACTGTTTTTTTGTTTCTTTTACAGTAAAGTTGAAACAATTTAGATTTATGACTTTAAATGTTTAAATTAAAGGGGAAACAACAGTCCATGTTTTCATCTTACACAAATAAAATAAAGCCATGAGCCTCAAGTGGCTTTTATAAAACAGCTTATGCAGTTATAAAACTTAAGTTTAACAACATACATTATTTTATTAAATAAACCCGTGTTTACTATATAAATGTATTAGTAGTATTCATAATGATCAGTTATTCCACAATGTAATATAGTTTTTGCCTGTTCAATACAGCATAAAAACCAAAAAAACTGATTTTTAAAGTTCTTGTTCTGTGTGGCATGCATTATATAAAGAATCAGTTTCAGTGACTATTAAGTCTAGAAGAGATTATAGACTATTCTATTTTACATAGAATATTTAAAAAAACATCATGCTTTATTTTGGTCGTACAAGTTGGCTCAGTGGGTAGCATCAGCACCTCCCAGCAAGAAGGTCCCAGGGTGAAGCAGCCTTGGTTTTCTCTGTATGGAGTCTGCATACCCTCCCTGTCTGCATGGGTTTACTTTGGGTACTCCAGTTTCTTCCTACAGTCCAAAGGCATGCATGTTATTTTGACTTGAGTGAATATATTTATATGACTTTAGACAACCTTGTTTGTGTCGCTGAAATGGCGACTGATGCAGATGGCAACTAAAATAAACAAATTCTGGTTAGACCACTGTGTTTAAGACCAGGTAGAGATACTCCAACCTTATCCCTCTTGTCCATATGCTAAGTGTTGTAATTGTATCCCACTGTTTTAAAGAATATGTTTAAAAAAAAGTATCACTACTGAATATCTAATTTATCTATTATGTTTTTATTGTAGTTAAATAAAGTTTTAGGGTTTCAATGAAAAGTGTTAAGATTTTGTGTGTACAGCTTAGCCATGTATTAACAAACTTTCTGGAGAGAAGAGAATTTCAATAATTATACTAGATATGTGAACTTTGTTGAGTTTACATATGAAAAAAGATGTACCGTCGATTCCGGTTAATGGGACCATATCGGGACGCCATCGTTTTGGTCCTAATAACCGGCTGGTCCGATTAAACGAACATGCCCTATGTTACAAGACGGGACGTGCTATGTAA
>JAUZSU010152395.1:0-26285 GCA_034780255.1 Parotocinclus maculicauda
GCCACAGGTGACGTAAGCGGATATGTAAAGGCGAGTAAGACATAAATCGTGTGACACAACGAATCGATAATTGAATTCGTTGCCAACACTTTTAATAATCGATTTTTATCGATTTTATCGATTCGTTGTTGCAGCCCTAATTACATTAAAAACAAATTGACATTAAATGAGAACATGTCTTTTGAAGAGAATACAGCTTTGGAAAAAAACTGAGATCTCTCTAAATGTAAAATCATCATAGTCATTTTCCCAGTGGGGTGAGCAAACACTCCCCACAAAAACACAAACAAACCAAGCAAAAATGCCGGCTGCTTCAAAGTGTATGTAGTGGAAAAGATTTACATAAATGGCAGCATTTCTGTTATCTGGTAGCAATATTTGTGAGCAATTTAAACAATAAAGCAATAATGGTTAAGTTCACTCGAGCACATACTGTTTCTTCAGATAGTAAAACCAGCCGTTGAGGATATTGTGCTTCTTGTGTATCTGTACTTGTGTTGGACATTGTCTCATGATGAGTCCCAGCTATCAGTGAGCTGTTCCCTAACATAGCAGTTCTGTGTGTGTAGGTTCCAGTGTGGAAGGCTCGTGCCCTAAAATGAAGGACCATGAGTCAGAGGAACTGTTGGATGAAGAGGAGTTGGTTGGCCCTGTGCAAATCGTGGTGGCAGATGAAGACGTGCACGAGTTCTCTCTAGACGAGTGTGCGCTGGAGCGAATCCTGCTGCAGGAGCATGTCCGCGACCTCAACGTTGTAGTGGTGTCCGTTGCTGGAGCCTTCCGCAAGGGCAAGTCATTCCTGCTGGACTTCATGCTGCGATACATGTACAACCAGGTGAGGGGAAAAGTTGCCAGACATTTGCATTCAGAATCTGCGATTATGGTTTGTTCACACCCTGTTCGTTTGGTAGGATTTAAACAAACCCCGCTGTGATTTCTCTGTTTTTATGGTTCATTTGAACATGTGGCCAATTAGTAGTAGTTAAATTAGTAATCTGATTTCTCGGCTCATATATATAGCCATTAGGGGTGTCACGATACACATAGTAATATTAAATTTTTTTTTGAAGTTTTGATATGATACGAGCTGGGAATCGAGTACATTAAGATTTTTCCTTAATTATTTGATGCGCCGTTTCTAAACCCGCGCTACAGAGTTGTAGCCATCAGCAGAGCAGAAGAGAGTTCTGAGGTATACTGTAGTTCCATTCAACATCTAGTGACACTGTGTATAACAGGTGTGTTACTATGACGATGCCCGAGCAATGTTTCGGGCTACTGGGGGAAAAATGTCATGTTATTGTTTTGGTTAGCCTGCTGGACGATTAGCTGACTGTGAAATGGCTAGAGGAGAGAGCAAGACTGAGCTGGAACAACCAAAATCACCCTCGCATCCATCTCCCAGTCAGTTACAACAATGACGGGCAAAGAATGGTGAGCAAAACGGTAACTGTGGGTAAACTTTGCTCAACACGAGTATCAAACATCGGTGCTAATACTTTCAATGTGCAAACTCATTTGCGGAGACACCATTCCAACGTGTCACTTACCGGAGCAAATAGAAAACACGAGTCGCAGCATTTAAGCAGCCGCTAAGTGCCGATTAGTGAACGGGCAAAGCAAATTACTTGTGCCACAGGGAAGTTTAAAGCTTTATATTTGCAGCCCTACTCTGTTGTAGATGATCCTGGATTTCGCAGTTTGCTGGTAATTGAACCTCGTTATAAAATTCCATCTCAAACTCATTTCTATGAAAATTTGTGCCAGTCATCCTTTCCAAAAATGGAGTTTGTATATGCCTCTGTGACCTCTACATAAAAAAAATAGAAATTAAAATCATTTTCTTTCTCCATGTTGTATCAAAAATGTATCGTATCGTGGAGCAAAAACAGCAATACGCATCGTATTGTGAAATTTGTGTATCGTTTCACCCCTAATAGCCATACTTGGTTTTTCATCAGGTCGACCTGCATAAGCACCCAAATGTAAAACACGACTTTTAGCAAGGCTGGTCCGCTTACTCTTAGACTGCTCTTCCTTTGACATTAAAAATATACATTATTATTGTTTTGTGGTAACCCTGGATCTGGCAACCCCGAAATTAAGTGCAGTGTCTGCTAAATGGCTTTTGAACACTTAGTACTATATGCTTAAAACTATGAAGAATTTGAAGAAGTGTTTAAAACAATCATAATAGCTACGAATTCCATTGGTAAAATTGGTAAACTAGTGCATTTAAAAAAGTGTAATTCAGTGGTAGTAAAGTGGCCAGTGAGGGGGATTAAACTGCTTGGGGTATCCCTCCCGCATTGCGTTGTTCCCCATCGCTGTTTTGATATGTCCTGGGTTGGCATGAGAAATAACCTGGAGATTTGGATGTTTTGTGAAAGCCAGCAGATGACAGAAAAAATTGAAGACACTCAGTGCGCAATTATATCTATAATTTTGTACATTATCAACTTATTTCATTTTCACAACTCCCCAACAACCCCCCACTGTGTAGAAAAGGGTAAAGTCTATAAAACAAAGCCGTTGTAAAAAGGCACCAGCAAACGGCAATCACTACAGGTGTGTGCGATCAACGTCCAGTGTCTCTTAGAATTTAGAATTTTATAGGGAGTAAAAATCTGCCAGAGCGTTTCGGTAATCTTGTGTTGACAAAACAGAGGTTGGACAAGCACTGGGGTGGTTTCCCTGGAACGGAAATGTCAAATTCTCCTGATGTTGTAGAAGAGGTACCTGCATAACTGGTTTGGAAATATGAGCTGGCCAGAGAAGCTCAGCTGGCTATAAGATCAGCTAAGATAATCCTTTAATAGACTCGCAACTGGGAAATTTACAGGTTCAGGGGGTCCAGGGTTCAAATCCCACCTCTGCCAAGCTGCCACAGTTGGGTCCCTGAGCAAGGCCCTTAACCCATCATTGCTTGGATTGTAAGACTGTATGAGTTGTAAGTCGCTCTGGATAAGGGCGTCTGCTAAATGCTGTAAATGTATCCACTTTGTTCAAGTCTTCGTGCGTTCTCAGGTGTGATGGATGAGTTCAGTTGGGAGATTTTGATATTAGAGGGATCCATCTGCAGGAATTTAAAGCAGTTCAGTTTTGCTGTGGCTTAGCTTTAGAGGACGAGCTGAACTCCATGACAAGGTGCTCTCCAGGCACGCTTAGATACAGGTGGAGACCTGAACATCTGTTGGAGGGAAAGAGATCAGCTGAAAGTCATCAGCATAGCAGTGATAGGGGAAGTCACCAGAGGTTATGAGTTCATCAAGAGAGAGAAAAGAAGAGCTCCCAGAACTGAGCCTTATGGAACTCCAGTTGTAAGAGCATGTGGTGCAGGTGCAGAACCTCTCCATTGATTTGATCAAGATCTGATTTGAAATGTTATGGACCTTTTTGTACTGAAGTAAACGGGGCCGTCACGAAATGAGGAATATCTGTATAAGCACGTTCATTTTAATTTGGTGTCTGGACACCGTCCAGGTTGCATAGCGTGCAGTTTCACAGAATGCATGTTAGTGATTAAGTGACACACGCCTGTATTAAAACTTAATTCAGGGTTTGTTTTTCCCTCTTCTGCAGTGACTGAGCACAGGTGTGTCTTCTGTATCTGAACGATTTTAAGGATTTGAGTATAATCACTGACTGTTTAGTTTCGTGTATCTAATAAATGCTTCGAGGACTTTTTATGTACCCCTGATATTCTGTGAGGAACATTTTAGACATTTAGAAGTTGAACTCTCCATGTCTTCTGAGAATTTGACCTATTTTTGGAAATAAGTTGCCTCTTTGTAACTGGAGGGGAAAAAAGTGTTGTGTGTTCTCTTGCCCTGCGTTTGGTACCATGTGACTGTCAAGCTACCATTTTAGTTCATAATAAAAGGTTTGCCTTTTGTCACAAGCTATTTAAAGCCTTAAAAGAATGTATTGCTTATTCTGGACTCATTTCTAATCCTTTTCTGCTGATTTGGCTGTTTGAGTGGCTGCCTTAATTTTTTTGTGTGCTTTTTATTTGGACCTGCTTTTGTTCTCGGCTGTATTTTGGGATTCATATTCTTTTAAGAAAGGTCCCATTTGTGTAAGAAGTGTCAATACTTTATTTTCCCTTTTTTGCCTTTTACAGTTGTGCATATAATCTGTGTTCAGATTGGATGATATGACAATTAAATGGTTATTTAAATGTAATTATACAAACAACGGCCATAAGTGTAGTCATTCTCAGTTAAATGTAGTAATGGTGTTAGTTAGGTGTAATTGACCCTGCCAAGCTAATATCTAAGTATCTAAATATTGATTGTAAATATTAGTGGGCCGTAAGTGCATGTTTTTATTTACAAGTTTTAACGTATAATTATGCTTATTATCCAAATGAGGACGGGTTTCCCTTGTG
This sequence comes from Parotocinclus maculicauda, assembly GCA_034780255.1. NCBI lineage: Eukaryota > Metazoa > Chordata > Actinopteri > Siluriformes > Loricariidae > Parotocinclus > Parotocinclus maculicauda. The sequence continues at coordinate 4,391 of JAUZSU010152395.1, forward strand.
AGTCGGGTTTCTTCCTCATAACCTCAGATCTCAGGGAGTTTTTCCTTGCCACTGTCGCTGTTTGGCTTGCTCATTAGGGACAATAGATTACCTACCCTTATAAACCGCATGATACAATTGAATCGAATTAATTGAATTAAATCAAACGTAGAGTGAACGTAGAATGAACAATAAACATAAAGTAGGGAAGGGGGAGAGGGGGTTAGGGGGAATTCTGTATTTGTTCTGGTCCGGAGGTTCTTAACTGTTCAAAGCTAATTTGTGACAATGCAAAGCTCCTTTATGTCTGTGTGTGCGCTTATGCCCTGAATTGTATTAAGTGGGTATACAACATAAATGTATGAATAATGTAAAGTCATGCCTGGGTGGCACAGGGGTTGATAAATGTTAGTCTTCCTCTATCGTTCTGTGTTGAGTCCCAGCGGCGTTCTCCAGATTGGGCTTCTCATGCACACGGAACTTCTGGATTTGAGGGAAAGGTGACCACACGGGACATCATCCTACGCTTTCTTTTCACGTCATATGCAGTGCTACGAGAAAATGCCTCTTCAGCTGATATTTGACCCTTTGGCATCACTGTTTCACTAATGGTGCTAATGGCATTGAAACAAACCACCATAATCTCATGACTGTATTCCAACAGATGCTTTGTGTTTAAGAGATGGAGTAAATAGCAAAAAAAAAAAAAAAAATTGGTGTGTATATAAGCTTTTGGGTTGTGACACAGTATGGTAACGTTACACATTAACAGACTTTAATGTAATAGATATTTTAATCTGGAAGTTAAGTAAATGATTTTCTCAAGATCAGCATTGATCACCACATTTTTTCAAATTTATTTTTTCACTCTATATATTTGCTCAGCCTCTCATTACCCTGTGCACTCTCTCTTTCAAACATTTATAAATGTGAGAAACTCTTGCATGACAACCTATTCACGATGCAAACGGATATTTGAGAAGAGAACAGGGAACTGAGAAGCCTGCAGAAACTGAGAGGCTCTGAGAAGCGAGTGCTTTTAGTTTTGGCGTTCTGCGCTGCAAATGTTTCTTATAAACACATTGGTGGGATATCCAAGTGCACATTTTTTTGTATTTGTGCAGTGAAAGTAATTTAGCAAATTAATGCAAAAGTCTCCCCCACATTTATTTTGGTGAACTATTCTTTAAACTGAGCTGTAAATTCACTGCAGCTTTAGCACGTCCAGCATGTCTCATTGTTTGTTTCATTGTGTTGCAGGATTCCCCCTCGTGGCTGGGGGGAAATGATGAGCCTCTAACTGGCTTCACTTGGAGGGGCGGCTGTGAGAGAGAAACCACAGGGATCCTGGCCTGGAGTGAAGTGTTTGTGGTCGACAAACCTGATGGGACCAAGGTAATGTTCTTTCCAAATCAAAATCACGTTAACTGACTATTAACTGAGATTGTAAGCTGTTCTGTGATTCCCTTGTGACAAAATTAAATCCGGCCATACAGGCATGTGTAACATTTTTTTATATGCCCGTTGTTCCTGCAGGTTGCTGTGCTAATCGTTGACACGCAGGGAGCCTTCGACAGCCAATCCACCATCAAAGACTGTGCCACACTTTTTGCCCTCAGCACAATGACCAGCTCAGTACAGGTAGCTTTTAGAGAACTTCTTGTTCTTATAGGACCAGTACTGTATATTCTAAACTTTTAGTGCCCTTTTCATACACAAACAGCACAGTGCTTATACCAGCTTTAATTCACAATTTAGTTTACGATTGTGCAGAGCGTTGAACACCGCTCGGCCGCTTGCCAGTTTGATGATTAAGTGTTTGGTAGTATTTTGAGTGATCCTTAGTGAGTTATATAGGCTCTCTATGCAGCCCATTAGGCCAGACTTTTTTTGATTGCTTGTTTCGCAGATCCTCCGACGATCATATTTGAAGAATACAAAAAATAAATAAATAATTTATATATATATAATTTTTATTTATTTTTTATTTATTAATTATTTATTTAAATTATTTTTTTTTGTATTTCGCGAATCTGAGGCAGTACCAATGGTTGAAAATATTATTTTTAAACATTTTTTTTTAGCTTTTTCCGCTCATTTAAACATTTTTTTTTTTCAGATTCACTTTATTTAATTTAAAAATTTATTTCTTCCTCCTTCCTTGTATTGATTCCACATAGTCCTTGAGAAATTAAAAAGTGCTGAAAAATAAAGATTTTTTTTTTTTTTTTTCCCTCCCTCCTCAGTAGATTCTTAAGTATGGACATCCGAGGAATAAGCAATTTAAAAAACACTGGCCTTACTAAAGAAATCGGGATGTGTTCGAAATACAGCCGTGTCGGCAGTGTGGAATATAAGCTGTGGAGGAACGACTCTGAAAACGATTGGAACAACAAATTTACCCAGCCAAATATGTGGAATCTGATTATGTGCGGGGCACAAGGCAGCAGCCTTTGCATTCTTTATTTAGCAGTGAAGGAGTTTCCATTAAATGTGCAGTCGAACAAAAAATTTTGTTATGGTTTTCCTGTTCAGACAAATCGCGGATTTTCCTTGAGTTTGTTTACTATTTAGAAAATGGCTCAGATGCTGAAATCCCACTCGTCAGCCTGATGCAGTTGCTGCCAGCTGCTGAGTATCTGTTAGGAAAAGGGAAGGATGTACTTATTTGCATATTAATAAATTTGTTTTGATGTTTCTGCTGTGGATGAAGATGTAAATTCCTGGGGATTTAAAGATCTTCAAGCGCTGCCTTTTAATGCTGGTCTTTTAATGTTTGTTGTGTCATCAGGTGTACAATTTATCTCAAAATGTGCAAGAGGACGATCTTCAGCACTTACAGGTCAGTCTTGCGCCGTCATTTTTAGGAAGTTAGGGATGCATACTTGTATTCCAGAATCTAACCATTTAAAAAAAAAATTTCCCTTTTGCTGGTTTGCTGTTTTGTTTTAATTATGTGTGAGTAATGAGGATTGAACGAATGATTGATAGCCCACATGATCAGTGATTGCATATTGCTTGCCTAGTCTTTAGAGATTGTAATAGAATTCCACATGGCGGTCTGTTTCGTTATTAAACGGAACATTTCTGCACAGATTGGCACAAGTCTCTGTGTGCCAACGGCTGCATCTCGTTTGTGACTCAAGCTGATGCTTTGATTTTGGGATGCCTGGAATGCCTTCACTTGTATGGTTGGGGACAGTCCACTAGGGCTGTAGTAATAGAGAAAATGATGCATGCTGTGAATGAATGTGTTAATGTAGCAGCTTCTGCGCCCTGGCAAGTCTTACGAGCTGGACTCGGATCAGCTGGGGCTGCAAATGCGATGCACTTTGACACTAAGTGCTTTCTTTTGCTCTGATGCACCAAAGATTCTTCTCTGTGTGATTATTTTTGGTGCCTATGAAGATCGGTCAAGTTTTGCTCTTAGCCTAAAACCCCAACCCAACCCACCGCACCTCAATTTTTTTGTCTCGTTTCTGATGAACACTGCAATTTTGGTGACAGAATTTCTGATGCATTTCTAATCATTGTATTATAAATAATAAACATTGTCTCACAAATAGTTGGCAGTGATGCCTGGTAACTTTTTATGACTGTTCTCTGTTGTAGCTCTTCACTGAATACGGAAGACTTGCCATGGAGGAGATTTATCGAAAACCATTTCAGGTGTGTCTCACTTTTCTTTAACTTTTAAAAATTCACATTTATTTATGTTTATGCCATTTAGCAGACTCCCTTATCCAGAGCGACTTACAATTAATAGTCCTAAAATCCAAGCAATTGTGGGTTAAGGGCCTTGCTCAGGTACCCAACTGTGGCAGAGGTGGGATTTGAACCCTGGACCTTCTGGACTTTCTGGTCCATAGTCCAGTACCTTAACCTCTAGGCCACCACAGTCCCATTTCATGTTTTAGACTGGATGCAATCCTAGGACTCAAACCTGTGTCAGCACGGTGGGCTAACATGTTCGAAAGCAATTTATACTAATATTACTTACTAATAATTGTTTTGAAAGCACCGTTTTTTTACTAATGTTTATTGCGTTACACATCTTTGTACAAATTTGTACTCTTTCTTCTTTTGTAGTCCCTAATGTTCCTCATAAGAGACTGGAGTTACCCATATGAGCATGCGTATGGCTTGGAAGGAGGAAATACGTTTCTAGAGAAACGATTACAGGTATGTGAGATCTTGTCTCCCAGTGTACCGTAACAAAAGCACAGCGTGGACGTTCTGATGTGATCAGGTGTCGAGTCTTTTGAACTGGAAACATACATGAATAAACATTTGACATTTTTTTTCACCATTTTGGAATCGATAAGAAGCGGAATCTAAGAGGAATCCGAATCGATAAAATGCAAACGTTGTTGAAAATGTTAACCAACCCTACACGGTTCCAACAATAATAATCATAAAGTTCAAACAAAACAAATAAAACTCCTGTATCGGCAGTTGTGCTTCGGAATCGGATCGGAAATGGAAAAAATGTGGATGGGCCCATCTGTTCTCTTAACCACTGGTTGAGAAAGTTGAGAAACAAAGAATTCAGCCCATAGTTGTGGTTTTGTTTGTTAAATTATTTATTTGAGTCCTTAATTCAATCATCATTATTGTGATTCTTTATTATATAATTTGGAAGAATAAATGAGTTTTCATAAACTAAGTTGTGGTGTTGTATGTATGATTTGTTTATTTGCTGCAAACTAAAATGTCTAGATGAACATCCTTAAAGTGGATGGTGGTGAAATCATGGTTTTCCCTCGGGTGTAGTGGTGAAACTGCGCGGTAATATCAGGAACTGCTGAAACAAAAGTGATATTCCCACTTGAACAGGACGATATTTTCTCAGGAAGTGAACCAGAACATTGAATGTACCGTCTGCATATTGTAGTTCTGTATGGTTGTTTATTTTTATATGTTGAACATGTTTAATCCCAGAAACCTAATAAACATTTCTTCATCGTTCACATTAACGGCTGCTTTATAAATTAGACTGAACTCTAGCACATTTGAGAGCATGCAGGATTTCGTCTCAGGATATCTCTCTGCTTTTTCCTTGAACTCCTCTCATTACGGCTTAAACATACATAATGAAATCTTTGAGTTTCTTCTACACACACTCAGGGTAGTGACCTTCCAGGGCATTTTTGTACATTTATATTGCTGTATTACTTATATATCCATGTATATCCATGTGCATGTTTTTCATCTGCATGCTTTTGTTATCCGTTCTTGTTTTCAGGTGAAGCCGAACCAGCATGAAGAACTTCAAAATGTCCGGCAGCACATCCACTCCTGCTTTTCCAACATCAACTGCTTTCTGCTACCACACCCTGGCCTCAAAGTGGCTACAAACCCCCACTTCGATGGCAGATTGAGAGGTAAAGTTGATCTGCCCCCTAGAGGGCAATCGTCAGTAGTGCAGTATAAGATAACAAACAAATTGGTTGGTCAAAGATACAGTAATGTGCAAGAGCTCGGACCACTGTTAGATTACATGTACCTTTTTTTTTATTTTATTTTATTTTTTTTTTTAGCAATGGTATATTGATTGTACATAACTATTTCTCAGTCTCTTTCTATTCAACCAGAAAGTAGTCTGGAAATTTGTGTCCAACTTTATTTAAAAAAATCTAAAAAAAAAAAGGCTACAGGTGGTATGTAGTGTGACTTTCTCTTACACTTGAGCAACAGCAGGTCACAATAGAAAAATCAATGAGGCAGATTTGGAATTGTAGCAGCCAAGAAACCATTTTCTGTCTGAAGGGGGGACAGGGTGAAAAGGTTTAAATATGATAAAGCTCACAAAGATTGAAATGAAGGTCAGTGGACCGATATGTTGTATATGGTCATTATTACTATTGATAAAACAACAAAACTAATGGTGACCTATGACTTCTGCACAGTATCACATTTAATAGTTTGTCTAATTACTGATTAGCCAATCAAAAATACCCTTCAGCTTATAATTATATTTCTATAGATTATAATGAATAATAAAAAAAGACATTGATATGGTGGATCGTATTTTACTTTTTTTTTTTTTTTTTTAATCGCTTTTACTTCTATATAAACGTCCTTACAGCTAAAGCGGTCTCTAAAATACCATTTATCTATTTTTTTCACCTGCAGACATTGATCCTGAATTCAAAAAGGAACTAATAAATCTCATCCCACTGCTGCTGGCCCCTGAGAACCTGGTGGAGAAAGAAATCGGTGGTTCCAAAGTAACATGTAGAGATCTTGTACAGTATTTCAAAGTAAGGAACTCCTTTTAATTTGTTAAAAATTTTGATTACGTGTGAGTGATGTGCGTCTCAAGTCTCTCCGCTCTGAAAACAGGCCTACATGAAAATATATCAAGGTGAAGAGCTGCCACACCCAAAGTCCATGTTACAGGTGAGCTTCATTACAGCACGGCATGCCGGGGAATCTTAATTCTGTAAACATGAGCTGTGCTTCACGTTTAGGAATGAGCTGGGTAATGAGTATGCCTTTTCTATGTATTAATTAGGCCACGTCTGAAGCGAACAACCTTGCAGCAGTAGCTGGAGCAAAAGACACTTACATCAAAAACATGGAAGAGGTAAATGAATAGCCACAAATGTAAGTGCAGTACTATGCAAAAGTCTTAGGCCACCATTTTATTTCTTGTTTTAGAAATGGTTTAATAGCTATATATAACATTATTGGAGATATTTGTATTCCTCTCTGGGTTGCCTAAGTGGCTCTGTGATCTAATACAATAGCCCTGGTGGCATTGACCGGTTGCCCGTTGTCCTCAGCAGTGCAGTGGTAACCCCTACCATGGACTGGCATCTTGCCTGAGGACCATTTACACCTGCTCTCCATGTTCTCTAGGGATATAACCCAGTGCCCCTTAACCCTGACCAGAAGAAGCAGATTAAAAGTTGAGACAGAAGCAACTCCATCTGAGTTTTTCTACTCTTCTGAGAAAATGACATTTTCAACAGCTCACTCATGCACTGATCAGTCTGGTCTTTTGTTTGTGTTTGTGTGTTTGTGAACCTCTGCTACTCACCATAGATCATCTAACAAACGACTCAGTCTGCCTGAGTGATGTTCCTTACCAGTAGATCAGACCAGTAGATCAACAGAATGCACTTTATGATGTAAGAGATTTTAAAAAGAGGTGACCTTCATAGCTCAGTAAGAGTTCAGACCATGTGATTTATACAGCAGATTCTCAAGGTGTAGCTCCCCCTTGTGGAGACTGTTCACTTTGCTTAGTGTGAAGGTGGTAGGTGAAAGAATTCTCCCGTTCTGTTTGAGCTCCCATTTCCTCACTGCTTGTGAGCTGTGACAGCAAGTAATGCTTGTTTATTTGACCCTTTTAACCTTCCTGTTGCCCAGAACCTATCCTGAAATTTGATATGGCTTGAATGGACAGCCAGTCCATTTAGGGCCAGACAGAGTTTGTTGCATTAAAAGGGCAAAATCCCTCTCCGGTCTCGCCTCATTTGCCTCAGACAGGCCAATCATGCCCACGATACCTGACCTGGCTGAAATGCACCGTCAGGACCCTGCTCACCAATCAAATTGCCACTGCACTTCTTGAGTGCAGCTGTTTATTTTTGTGGTCAGTGTAACAGGAACGTAGTGATTTTTCCTATTTCCGACCCAGCTGACATTGGTGTGCTTCAGGTATGTGGAGGAGACAAGCCATACATCGCCCCGGCCGATTTGGAACGCAGCCACCAGGAGCTGAAGCAACACTCCATACGACAGTTTCGCGCGGTCAAGAAGATGGGAGGCGAAGAGTTCTGCCGCCGTTACCAGGAGCAGCTGGAAGACGAGCTGGATGAGGCTTACGGCAACTTCGTCAAGCACAATGACGGAAAGAACATTTTCTTTGCCGCCCGCACGCCCGCTACCCTCTTCGCCCTCATGTTCGCCATGTACGTGGTGTCTCTGGTGACTGGCTTTGTGGGTGTAAACTCTGTGGCCACGCTCTGCAATCTGATCATGGGTGTGGCACTGGTGTCTCTGTGCATCTGGGCATATGTAAAATACTCAGGGGAGTTCCGAGAGGTGGGCAGCGTCATCGACCAGGTGGCAGAAACTCTTTGGGAACAGGTGAGTCTTCCCAAACTTTATGCCTTTTCGCTTCACTTTTTTTTTTTTTTATCTTCTTAGTTCTTTATAAATCTTTTGTTAATGTGGCTGATTTTGGACATGACCTGCATTTTTACCCTGGGGAGGGTCACAACTGCTACTGTAGATGTCTTGAGCGTGCGTTATTCTACTCCTGAAGATTTAAACGATTTTACCCACACATCTGCATTGATGCATCGTATTTAAAGGTGCACAAAAATCGACTTCACCAAAAATTTGGGGCAAAAGGTTTTCTACTGGGGGGAAAAAAGGTCCGTTGCTATGCCAGAGTGTGGAGATAAATGCGGACATGGCTTTGGGAACGAAGTCTGAACCTTGCACACTCTGAAAACGCATGTACAGTGGTGCACAAAAGTTTGTGGACCCTCAAGGGTTTTGTTTTTCTGTATGAATACGACCTAAATCATCATCAGACTTTCACATAAATACTAAAAGTAGACAAAGAGGAACCCCGATGAATAAATGAGACAAAAATAGTGTACTTTGACTCCAATATTTGATGTTTTACATGGACCTGGTTGTATGTTTTTTTTAAACCCTGAAATTAAATGCACCACCCATGAAATGGCAATTAAAAACACTTTTGAGTAGACTATAACACAGTATGTAAACAGCCCAAGGCAATTAAGTTTTAAATATCTTTCTGTATGGCAGAAAATGTCACAGAAGCTCTTCTATATAATATACAGTTGGGAAGTTAAGTGTTTAACAGTTACTTAATTAGGATCTATCAAGTACTTTGATATTTTGCAAGTTTTCCCACCTACAAAGCATGGAGAGATTTTATATTGGGTACACGTCAACTGCAATTTTAAAAGGGAAAATCACAGAAAATTTTTAAAAACAGAAAATCACATTGTATGTAGCCAAGCAGCTTGGTGAAAAGAAACAACTGTTGGTGCAAATGATTAGAAAATGGAAGAAAACAAGATCTTCCTCAGTCCTGAAGTCAAGATAACTTGGACCACAGTCTCAAAGATGACACTACGCCGTCATGGATTAAAATCCCACCAGATTTTGGCCAGCAACCTCCTTTCCTCAGTATGAGCACTGTAGATGGGTCGTGGCTAGATCTTCCAGCTTGACTATGACCGGAATGCACAGCCAGGACAACTAAGGAGTGGCTCCATAAGAAGCATTTTAAGGTCCTGAAGTGGCCTAGCCAGGGTACAGACCTGAACCCAATAGAAAATCTTTGGAGGAAGCTGAAACTTTAGGTTGCCCACTGATGGTTTCAAAATCTGAAAGATTTGGAGAAGATCTGTATGGAGGAGTGGCCTAAAATCCCTGCTGCAGTGTGTGCAAACTTGGTCAAGAACTACAGAAAACGTGTGAGCTCTATCAAAGGTTTATGTATCAAATACTTACCTTATGCAATAAAATGCAAATAAATTATTAAAAATCATACAATGGGATTTTCGGAATTTGCTTTTCGATTCTGTCTCTTACTGTAAAACATTACAGACATCTTCATTCTTTGTAGGTGGGAAAACGTATATATAATATATGGTGTATATATCACACACTCGCACTACATCACTCCACCCGTAGTAGTTTAAAGACGGACTTCTACTGAGAAGCTAGGAAGCCAAAACAAGCACATGGAGATTTAGGCAAGTATTTAAAAAAGATTTAGGATAAAAGCCTTTCATTTAGTGATGCACTGAAATAAAACTGGCTGAAATAAAACTTTTGAACACGCTGAGCCAAAAAACCCAAAACGAAGGTTTTTGAAAATTAAAAAAAAAAAATAATAATAATAATTTGCGTATTTTTTTTTTTTTTAATGATACGTAATAAAAAAAAAATTATAGTGCCTGGAAAAAAATGACCAATGAAAATCTTCATCATACTTCCATATTTCCTTTCTTCAATACAACCCCATGTAACGTACAAACACATTCCATAAACGCTGTTGTGTAAAATAATCGTGTGATGACATGAGCTATGCATTTGTGGAGTTGAAAAACTGTATAATTTTAAAACATTCATGTTTAAATGTAATCTTCCAGTCATGACCACTGCCTTTGTGCTCCATTTGTTCACTCTCAGCTTGTCTCCACTTCCTGGCTGGCCAACTTGATCATTTGAATGTTTGTTTTAATTGGGTGTTTGGTTAAAAAAACAAAATCATGTCAAGTGTTCTCGTTGTTGTCTTCTCTAGACATTAGCTATTGGGTATAAAGACTTGGGTATAAACACACTTCAAAATTAGCAGCGTTAGCCTAGCTCTAGTGTAAAATGTTGATGCTGAAATACGTCTTGGCTTTCGGACTGATTTAAAAGTATAATTTTGCTGCAGTCTGTTTTACAGTTAACTACCATAAATCTACCCTTTAACCCGTCCATCAGTACCAGGGGTATACATATACATACATTTACTCTCTCTTTTCCCGATTTCTTCTGGTAATTTCTTACCTTTTCTTTCCACTCTGCCGAACAGAGGACACCAAGAAAGGTGAGCTTTAACTTGCACATGCAGGCCCCTGGCCTCATTACTATTGGCGCTAGTCTTTGCATCCATCTCTAACGCAATTTCCTTTCTTCTAGGTGTTTTCCAAACTTTTTGAGGTTGCCAGGAGCAAAGTGAAGTTGGATGCCCTCCTCCCCACCCAGCGAAAGAGACTGCCATCAAACAACAACGTGAAGAAGAAAAATTAGTTGCTACGCTGTCCTTATAAACTCCTTTTCAGGATGTTTCTCGAGCGCGACGAGAAGAACGGCCTCTGCTCCGCCGGGCTGGTTTTCAAAGCGTACTCTTAACTAAGATTCGTAAGCCTGGATTCCTTTGTTTGTCAAATGCAGGCTGGCACTTTGGTCATCGAGAGGCTTTCATCATGCCGACGGTGTGCTATGGGGATAGGAGACGTCCTCTGCAAAACGTTTTACATTTGTAAATGCATCATCAAATCAAAGTATAAGATTTTGAATGTGTGTAATCGATCATTCCCCCTTCTTAAATTCCACTTCAAAACTTTCCATTTGCTCTTCCTTCTTATGTCTTATTTCCCCATATCCTTTTTCCTTCTGTTCATTCCTCTTTCTGTCGCCCCTTTCCGTTTCTTTCTCCTCGGGCGTCGAAGCCTCTGGGTGATCAGATCACAGAGGGGAACTTTAGGTTCGATGTTGGTGTTTTGGGTCGAATCGGGGCTCGTCCAGAGAGCCGTTTATGACCGTTTACGCCTTTTAGTGCGTTCTTTCCTACAAGCACTTCAGACCCCGGTGCTGGCGACGCTTTTAGTGCAGGACACCGGCATTGGGTCGAATCTTAAACAAACCGTCTTTGCTTCTAGAAGTGGTTGGCCTGTTTGTACAGGCTGCTTTTCCACTGTATAAAGTACTTAATGGCTTCACTCACATCCTTATCAAATGATGAAGGACCTATTTCAGTTGATTTTAAATCACATTACACGTTGTTGGAATAAATACTTTGAAGAAAATCACAATTTTAGTCACAAATTGCATGAATTGACTTAAGTTCCACCGTACTGTATTATGAACATTATAAGAACAAATCATTGAAGAAAAGACTGAGCTTTACCAGCGATGGTAGTGAGGTGAAATTACTCTGCGCTGTTGCTTCTTTAGGTCTAAAGATTTATCTGTGCTGTCTCCCTGCTGTATAGAGTAATGACATTTAGCTTCTTCAGTAATTTCACCCACAAGGTAACGGACATCCTGTACAGTTCAGATTTTTAAACTTGTCACCAATAGGGCATGTGTATGGAAATTTGATGTATAATTAAAGTTTTCAATATATCTATATTTTTTTGTAGCCGAAGGAACATCGTTTTTTTGTGGTAGGCTGACGTGCAGGTCATTTACAGGAATGCTTTCGTGACGTGTATAAATGTCGAAAGAACGAACAAATTTTTCCATTTATTTATATACGAGTAAATTGCCTTCACAATTCCACTCTTGCTGACCAAGCACTGGAATGTTTCACTTGCTTTGTTTTATTTTAGTAATCTTTTCTTTAATTTATTTTTCAATACAACATTAAAATCACTATAGAAAATCTTGCCATTTCATTTCTTGTTAGATTGTTGATGTTTTTTTTCCTTTACAGGACTGCAGGGAGGGTCTGGGTGAGGCCCAGCTTTCAATTTTAGGGCATGAGGTTGCAGTGACATGGGGTGATCAAACTAATGATAAGTCAGGTATGCTCTGCTTGGACCCAGGTCTCTGTGGTTGGCTAGTCACTCTGGATAAGGGTGTCTGCTAAATGCTAGTAGCAAGGACACCTGACCACTGTCAGTCCCAGTTACTGAGGTATGTACTTGGCCCCTTATCATAGTGAAGGAGGTGTGATCTCTGCCCCATCAGTCCATGTTCATTTGTCGGTGCCTGCCAGTTCCACTGAAGGAGGCGTGGCTCTATCTACCCCTCTCCCTTTGTCGGTTTACGAGAAGAAAAGCAGCCAGTTTGCTTCTGTCCTAGAGAACTTTGTGATCAGCAAAGCTGTAACATGCATCGCGCTTTGTTGACATTAAGAATGAAACTGCCCCCAAATAAAAAATGTCATACATGTGCGCATACTGTACCGCCATTAACGTATTTGTGGTTTAACCAAACTGTTACTTGGTTACATAATTATGTGCCTCAAGTTTGAAATGTTGACATATGTTTATTTTCAAGTATTAGTTAAAGGTTGGTCTAAAAAAAAAAAAAAAAAAAAAAATCAAATACACTGACCCAATGTTTTCACTTCGATACAATTTCAATAACAACAAAAAAGTATCCAAAAAGGTCAGAAGAGTTTGTCATAAATTACAGACCAGAATATATATGTATAAATCATTATTCAAATAAATCTGTACATGACCACACTTCTGTCATGAAGCACATACATACTTATCAAATATAGCACCAGTACAGCTGCAGCCGAGGATCCACGTAGTTTAACAGAGCACCAAAAAAACCACCAGCTGCTGAATGGCTTTGAACTGGAAAAAAAATAACAATCAAATATTGTTACCACTTAGAAGCTCTGTGCTCAGCTTTAAGTGTAAGGTTTTAATACGGCCTCGTGGCTACGTGAGCATTTACGACCATTAGTTCTCAGATAAAGACAACCATGTTTGTGTGATTAAAGGTGAAACATAAGTACTACTAGATGTATACTGCTAAAATAGTCTGTACTAATTAGGAGGTTATGGAATTGTCAGAAACGTGAATCAAAGCCGTTTAACTTTTTCAATCACACCCACAGTAATGTCTTTAAGTTACGAAATGGAAACAGCCGAGGAACCTCTAAAGCTCTGGAAAACCTAATGAAAGCAAGCAAAGCATGTAAAAAAGAATTGCGATTTTAGGTAAGGATACTTGCTATTGGGTAGTTTATAAAGACATTTTAAGACCGTTGTGGTTCGTGAAGCAGAGAGCAGCAGTAATTTATAGATTTACCATGTGTATTAGCACCACGAGAGTTAGCATTTAGCATTTCGCCCAATCTTTATTGGTTCGGCCAGGACTGGGAGAACTAAATCAAAGTGCTTTTGATGTTTTAAAATGTCATGCTATCATTGCAGCAGCGACGGTACCATGATGAAAAGGGCCGGACCGCCTCATAACGTTTAAACGCAAATCCCAGATGTTTATGGTCTTGCTTGTACTCTTGACCGGAGTTGCTGTATGACCAGGTAAGTCGTCTTTTCCAAAGATCCACAGCATCCTAACGTTCTATCATAACCTTTGCTCCGGACCAGTTGCTAGGTCTACTGTACGTATTTACTAATTTCTGTTCTGCCTCCTGACATGTGCTAGTTCATTTCTGACTGTAAAAGGATCACACATTCAGAGAATGAAATAACCCCGACATTTTGAAACTGCTTCTCTATTTTAACCTGTTCACGTTGATGCCATTAAAAAAAAAAAAATCAAACGCATGAAATCTCCAGAAAACCAGTCTGTATTTGGTTTGGGTTAGCCTTGCGCCCATCCTTCTCCTTCCCCTCCATCCCTAGTCAGCGTGAGAGAGGATGGCGAAGAAGAGAAAGTCCCATTTTGTTTTGCTGTCCTTGATCATCTGCTCTTCATTAGAGGAAGTTGTTGGAGATCTGACGCTGGTGTTCGAAAAGGTTCTCGTTCTCTGCGCTGTACGCGTCCCCTGTGAGAACCAGACAAAGATGTTATATTAAAACAATTTTAGAATGAGCAAGTAAGGAACGGGAGTACGGTCCAAAATGTCTCGGCCTCAATCAGCTAGGACATATTAGCTTCACTTATGGTATAAGGTTCTGTTGTTTACAAAATCGGACACTAAGCAGAAAAATATCTGTACAGTTCCCGGAGGTGGCAGCTAGGGTTGATGTATTTAAAAGTAGTGAGGGATTTTAGAAATGTGGAGCTCTGGAGCATTCCATTTCATTACTTTAAAACACCTCTAGAGCAGTCAAAAGACTACGTTATCACGCATTGACACATAATGGCCGCTAGATGGCGCCAACTACATTAAGATGTTTGTACCATGTTCGTATTAGCAAGGCGCTCTGAATAACAGAATCTAGTAAAGGTTGTTAAAGTCAAGTCTTAAAGGTTCAACTTCACCATCATTTTTCCAATTATTAATTATTTGAGGCTATTTTTCTTGGGAACTTTTACAAGTCAAGCTTTAAAAAAATGGTTTCATACCCTGGCTTAGATCTATCAAAGTTTACAAGACATGGTGAAGGAATGTAGACTACCCTCGGCGGTTGTGTACTTCGTACTGGGATCAATTATATTCGAAGATGGCAGTGCAATAACACAAGGTGTAAGTGTAAAGTGCACCAGCTTAAGATCTTGGATCTAAGATCTAGGATCTTTAAAAAACATTCCCTGAGGGAACGCTCCCAAAGGGATCAATAAAGTTTTATCTTATCTCTCTTACCTTATTAGGGATTGTGATAAAAAAACAAAAAACATTGGTCTGTGATAGCCTAGTGGTTAAGGTCCATGGTTCAAATCCCACATCTGCCAGGCTGATACAGTTGGATACAGTTGGGCAAGACCAACTAAGCAAGACCCTTAACCCAACATTGCTTGAATTGTAAGACTGTATCAGATGTAAGTCGCCCTGGATTAGGGCGTCTGCTAAATGCTGTAAATGTAAATTAGGGGTCACCTGGGATCAAGTGATGGACGTTGCTGCTGACAGGATATAATGACAAAGTCTTGTGGCTCAGGCTATCCTACTGCTAGGTAAAAACCTAAGTCTAAGGTTTTTTTTTGGACTTCATGGCTTGGTGTTTGTATTTGTACAATTAAAATTATAATTAGAACACACTGTGTGTCGATGGCCCTCCTGTTAAGATAATGACCATTAGGTTTAAATCCCAGCTCTGCCAAGTTGACACTGTTGGATCCCTGAGTAAAGCATAGTTGCTTGGATTGGGTAATTGTTTTGTAATTGTAATACTGCATCATTAATACATGTTAATGTTTGAAAAAATAGAAGGGATCTGTGCACTACTTACACACTGCTCACACAAATAGGGAATATTTCATTGGAGATGTTTCATTTTTTTGTAAGCAGTATATTAACATTTTACAGACTGTAACACACCTAAGCAAGAAATAAACTAATCTAATTCATTTTTCTCATAGGAATCTAACTCCGGGGGAAATATACTGTGAAATTTGACAGCAGAACCACGAAGAGGCCAAATATTACCATAAAAATTCATAGTAGTTAAGAAATCTGAAGAAGGTTTTACTATGAAATCTCACGGTACATTTTTTTCGGGGTGAGAGGGTCCTTAATTTAACGGACTGCATTTAGAACGTGGGGCGGTCACAGAGTTGTTAGCAACCTTGGTGCGATGTACACTACAGAACTGTAATTCCCAACGGCTTCTCTCTACACAAAAGAATATCATCTTTTTAAAAACAGTACTTTGTTTCTTTTAACCTGGTTGCGATGTGTAATTTAAAATCCAAAAGTAAGTTCTGTGTTATTGTTTGTACACATGCCCCTGGGCTTAGAACTGTTCTGTACCGGGCCCTAGGGAGGGTTATGGTGAGCTATGGAGTAGAGTACGATGTGTGTGTGTGTGTTGTGTTTTTTTTAAACACAACAGTATTTTCTGTTTGGATGGATAAGGAATCGAGTCTTCTTAATGTAGGCCAACATCCAAACTATGTTGGTTTTCGGAATATATAATAATAATAATATAGTTTTTGTTCTGGTCCTGCTCTCAATATGGGCTTCCAATGTGGGTATAAAAGCTTTATTTTCTGTTATTTATTCTGTTACCTGACCCATAAGTGACCTAAGTATATTTATGATCAAAACTTTTTAGTGGAGCCATTTCTGATTCACTCTGTCAATTCAGGTACACAAGTCCAGAAAATGGCTCGAGTCCATCTGTGACTGGCCGCTCACCTGCATGACATCCATACAGGTAAACTCTGCTCCCGTCGTATCTGCACCTGCATCGCATCACGTTGTTCTGAAAGTCAGACTCGGCCATGTCCAGCGAGGGATTTACTTCCACCTACAGGAATCAAGACAAGCGTTAAACCAGGATTATTCAGAGGGTAAGAGTGATATTTTAACAACATCACATGCAATCACATGGGGGCGCTGAACGGATACCTAGAGCCGAAACACCTACAGCTCTTTTCCATTAATATTATCCTGGTGCCTTTCTGCAAAACCAGTTTCAACATGCTACTGATCTGGACCTAACTTATGATGTCAGAGGCCGCATTATGTCATAGCCATGACAACCGCTGTGTTCAGTTGACTTTTTCTTACTTTTGCATCATTGTTATATGTCATATTGGTAAAGGTTTTATTTTTGTATTTATTATAACTCATTTATATATGCTCTCTTAAATTTTAGATTTGGCTCCTATGACTATAAATCTATACGTTATGTGACTTTTTAATTCTTACATATCATCACCTAGTCACCTAGTTTCCTTGCCACTGTTGCTGAATTAGGGCTTTGGGCCCTAATATGGGCTGCTTTGAGACAATGTTCTGTTTACAAGTGGCTCATGGGATGAAATATGAATATTCATATTCATGGAGGACGGGTCCCTTTTGGAGTCTTGGTCCTCCCAAGGTTTCTTCCTTCTACTTTCAGGGAGTTTTTTCTTGCCACTGTCACCCTAGGCTTGCTCAACTTGGGATTGGCTTTTTAAGATAATATAAGATTGTAAAGCTGCTTTGAAACAATGCTCCATTATAAAAAGTGCTAAAGAAATAAATAAATTATAAATTTGACTTGACTTGAACTACTAATGAGTTTTAGTTATGGTCATGGTGGGGTCTCGAGACTATACAGGTTATTATTGAGAGCAGTAAGTAGTATGGGAAGAATAGGACCCCAGTCAGTGGCATGACCCAGCATCTTCTGTCCAGCTTCCCCTCCGTCAGTACCTGTAAGTCTTTGCAGTGATGGGCAAACACACTGAAGTGCTGCATGAATTTTAGAATTAATTCTATGCCTGTCTGATTATGTACTAATGCTTTTCCTATTAAAATCACCAAGAAGGTTCTCCTAATTGTTTGGAATCACTTCAAACTTCACTTGAATACTGCTGCCAGACAAAGGCCGAGGAAGGCCTGATCTAGCCTGTGCGTTTATAATCCTGAGCCTATCATTAAGCAGCAGCTATGACTGCTATTGTTTTTTTTTCCCCCATCTTCCCGTATACAGTGCTGAAATGACTTTTCCATCTTTCAGCCTTTGAGATATTTAATGACGTTCTCATATTTCCATGTGGAAAAAAAAAAACAATGTATGTCCTCATAAAAACAAGCGAATATAGAGTGTGAGAATTGAAAGCCTCTCATTACTCTTTCTGGCTAATTTACACCATCTTTTAATTTATTGCATCTTTAGGACGCTTGTATTTTTGGTAAGTGCTGCTGTAATGCGGTAACCGCTCCTTCGGTTGTGTTACCTCCCACCCTTGATGCGTCACAAAAATCACTATCGTTCCTACTCCAAGATCTCGAGAAAATGATATCAACTCAAACTAACTCTCAAATGCTGATTCCTAAATGACCGTGCAATCATACAGACTTGTCTCGCGCTGGCCGTGAGTAACGCGCTTAAATGCATGTTCCTAAATCTGGCGCACCACAGCCTGGGCTACTTTTTTGGGCCGTGAGAACGCCCAGTGATAGCATGAAATACACACATGCGTGGAAACACACACTCCCACTAACTCATTTTATTAGTGTGCTTTACAGCTCTTGCAGAGGGGGGTTTCATGGCAACGTAAAGCGAATCCTAACACACATCTGAGCATTACGTAAGGACTGCGTTTGATCTGCACTGTAAACCGTATCATAAAGATGGTATTGCCATTGTCCCAGGCTGTTTTAATACCATGTTTGTCACCATGCCTGCCTCTGGGAAAAGTAAGCATAGAATCTAGGGACTAAATTACAGTGTTGAAATGAGAAAGGTCCACTTTGCTGAACTGTGGGTAAAAATGTCTGGTGTTTAAAAAAAGCACTTCTGGTTAAAGGAACATTAACCAGTGATGGCATTACCTTAATTTGTTCCATTACACATGGCTATATAAGGCATTTTGTTTTGAGTAGTGGTTTTGCTTCTGGGCTCAGGCTAAAAAACGTAATGAGAAGATCTCTTTTTATAATAAAAAAAAAAAAAAGTTTTCGCTTTTGAAGAGTAGACTAGACTAGGTACAATGCATTCTCGTGCACATAAAGCGCTGACTCGATACTTTTGTTGAACCATTACAATAATAGCAGGGCTGAGGACTTAAGACTGGGCCTGAAATCCCTGCAAAAAATGTAACGCGTGCAAGCATGCACAAACCTCATTCTCCCCAATTACACTCCCTATCAGCACTCTGCATCACCAAAGGAACAAAGGGCCAAATGGAATCGTACATGGGCTATGACTCTGGGAACCGTTCTGGAAAAATGCTTCTGTGCAGATCCATGCAAATTTTTGAACATCATTTAGTGTAATATTTTCATGGAGAAATTAGATGGATTTTGGTTAGGGGTAAGCGTTTGATTCCATCCCCCTTTTCCAGGCTTAAAAATGGAGATTAGTGCCTCCAGGGTTTTGTATCGTTGTCTTAATCTGCACATGGGCGACAAGAAAAGGTCTCACTCGGAAAAGGAAAACTCGGTGTTGAGCAGCTTGTGCAGTTGGACTGTA
This sequence comes from Parotocinclus maculicauda, assembly GCA_034780255.1. Taxonomy (NCBI): domain Eukaryota; kingdom Metazoa; phylum Chordata; class Actinopteri; order Siluriformes; family Loricariidae; genus Parotocinclus; species Parotocinclus maculicauda. The sequence continues at coordinate 23,644 of JAUZSU010152395.1, forward strand.
AAAGCAGTCGGGAAAAGTCGAGGCAGCAGAATGGACCTTTTCTGTCTATGCTGACAATTTATTGACTGTACTTTGGTACTATATAAACCACTTCTGTTAGAGGATGTGCAACCTGCAGAATTGGAAAGTGGCTCTCTAATATGCAAGCCCAAGATAGACCAACTCCGTCCAGTCTGCCTTTCAGTCTGGTCTTTCATCTGATCATTGACATCCATATGAAACCAAACTTGAGAATCAATTATTTGCTGTTTAACATCCACTTTAATGACTGGGCTCCCAAAAATGATAAGCAATTACAACAGGAAATCAAAAAATGTCTTTTTAAACAACTGGTCACCTGAACAGCCAATCAACATGATCCATGAGCAGAGGAAGGGGAGATGGAATCCAGAGAACCTTCATCTCTACTGGTCGTGGGATTGATTGGTCATTAACTCGCGTTCGAACTCTGTTCATACGTTTAAAGACTTGTGAGTTTTTTGTGTTTGTGTCTGACTTCCCAATTCATAGGCGTATATGTCCGTCCTATTATAAGTAGTACTCATATGTTTGTTCCCCAATACCTGTATATTCTCTCAACCTATAACTATACAAATCGGTTCCTTCTCACTTGTTGAGTCTCTTTAACATGGCTGATCTTCTGTGTTTGTTAAACCTATCTTTCAATGCCTATTTTGCCTCCTTCAAGCAAAATGTTTTAGGTACAAAAGTGAAAATATGGTAATGTCTGGTCAGTGTCCATTTTGTTAATGAGGACATTAGATGGCACACACCTGTACTTCTGTCTCCGTTTGACCTGACACCAAACTTTCACATAAACCAGATGAAGCTATGAAATATCTAAAATTAGCTGAACATCATCTTGGACGTTCAAGAGCTTCTACGCTGGCAGCTCAACAGCGATTGGACGCCAACACCATGGTGTACACATTCCGAAACCAGGCTCTGTTTTTACAGCTGACGCCTTTTCACTGCTACTAACCCTGGCAACAACAAGCATGTTAATTTGTACAGACTCTTGCCTTTTTGTTTTTCCTTGCTTGTGTTTTCATGCAATGTTCTTCTCCTAATGCAGCCAGAAGGCTTTTAGTCAGTGTCTTAGAAGAAGAAGAGTTTGAGAAGGTTTTTGATTTACACCACAACCTGTAGATACAACCTTGCAGGAATAACTGAGGGATACCCATTTAACCATTATTCTATAATTATATGGTGGTATAATGCTAGGAACAATACTCAACAGGAGGCATCAACTTTGCTCCAAATATGTAGCGCTTTATACAACACAGAATTGTCTCAAAGCGGCTTTACAAACATCTAGACACACCGCCCCAGGTGAGGAGGTGATAGTGGAAAGGATATTAAATATTAATAATAAATAAATATTAATGATATATTAAAACCAAGTGATTTCAGTTTTTGTTCCATTCTTTCTGCAAACACCTCCCAAAGTGTGCATCAGTACAGGATCATCATGGTTGTGTTTTTTTTCTCGCAAAATTCTCCACACATTCTCTTTTGGGACAGGTCAAAACTGTAGGCAGTTTAGTCCAGAATCTGTACCTTTTTGTAGCCATGCCTTTATGTGTGCAGTAGGTGGTTTGGCATTTTCTTGTCTTGGACTATGGACCAGGATTAAGACTGTATTAATTGTAAGTAGCTCCGAATAAGGGCACAGAAAAGTTTTAAGCGGCATTTGTGAATTTAACTCCATACTGTAGTGCTTGATGGTTCTTGATGCAGTGCCATCTGAAGGATTGGAGGTCAAGGGTGTCCAGCTTAGGATTTCACCCTTTACCTCTTTGCACTGGAATTTCTCCAGATTCCTTGAATTATTTCAGAGTTCTTTGAGGAACATTTTTTTTAATCGTTTCAATTTTCTCATGCATTTGTGGACAAACTGGATATCCTCTGAAGGTCTCAACCTTTCCTGGATGCTGTTTTTGTGCCAAATATTACAATCACCTGTTTGAAATTATTTAGTTTTTAAATATATAACTAGCCCTAAATTTTATTTAATAATAAAATGTTAAATTTTAATATTTAAAAATAAAAAATGTAAACATTTATTTAAAATTTTTATATATATATATATATATAAGCTTTAGCCTTACGGTAAAATAAATGTTTCATTTATTAAAACAAATACACCCAAAATGTCAAAGATAAAAAGAAGTCAATGATGCGGAATGTGTGAAGTAGTGATTAAAAGGTTTTAAGTGCCAGTGAAGTGAAGCCTGTCTTGTTGTCTGTCTGCCTGCTTGTCTGTATGTGTCTGCATGCTACCACAAAATTGTAATTTATTATGTGACAGTTAAAAATGACATATATCACAGTGTTAAATAAGAAGTGTAAGAAATGAGTGCTTCTCCAGATGTTAAGCTATGTGTGTGTGACCCTCTCTGTATCTCTGTCTTCCTCTGGGTCTCCCTGTTTGTGTGTCTCTGTGTGTGTGTGTGTGTGTGTGTGAGCGTGTGTGAGAGAGAGAGAGAGAGAGACTGTGGGAGTTTGTGTGTCTCTGTGTGTGTGTCTCTCTCTCTGTGTGTGTGTGTGTGTGTGAGAGAGAGACTGTGGGAGTTTGTGTGTCTCTGTGTGTGTGTGTGTGTGTGTGTGTGTGTGTGTGTGTGTGTGAGAGAGACTGTGGG
>JAUZSU010152396.1:0-11922 GCA_034780255.1 Parotocinclus maculicauda
GATTCTCATTTGCATTGACATGCACTGTGAGCTGTGAGGTCTTATATAGACAGGTGTGTGCCTTTCCTAATCAAGTCTATTCAGTTCAATTAAACACAGCTGGACTCCAATGAAGGAGTAGAACCATCTCAAGAAGGATAAGAAGGAATGGACAGCTTGTGAGTTAAATATGAGTGTCACAGCAAATGGTCTGAATACTTATGAACATGGGATATTTCAGTTTTTAAATACATTTACAAAAAATGACTGTCAAGATGGGATGCTGAGTGTACATTAATGTGAAATAAAATGAACTTTTAGCAAATGGCTGCAATGAAACAAAGACTGAAATTTAAAGGGGTCTGAACTCACTGTACGTACACACACACACACGCTCCTGCTCACGTTCACTATCTCAATGTTGCTGTACATAAAGATAGCCTATATTATAAGAAGAATAAGAAAACACCATAAAAGCGAGCTGCAGCACGGTGGGCAAACTCATACAACAGTTTAACAGGACAGGTTTCAGACACATGTTAGGAGAACACAGACTAGTGTGTTTTGCCCACAGTAAAGCATGGTGGTGGGAATGTCATGGCTTGGGGCTGCATGAGTGCTGCCAACTGTGGAGAGCTACACTTTATTGAGGGAACCATGGATGCCAACATGCATTGTGACATATTGAAGCAGAGCATGATCCCCTCCTGCAAGGCAGTATTTCAATAAACAACTAAACAACCCCAAATACAGCTCTAAGATGAACACGGTCTTGCAAAAGAAACTGAGGGTACGGGTGCTGGACAGATCAAGCGCATCTCCAGACCTAACTCCACCGAGCATCTGTGGAGGAGCACAAGGTGTACTCACTTTTGTTGCCATACTTGTAGTCACATGCAGTGTAGTCATACTTCTGGCAACCATGATTTGGTCACGTTTACAGCTCTGAGCAGTTTGTTGCACTTTCGTTGCCATTTTATTTATTTTTTCATCATTATTCCGGATCTATTTTTATTGCACAGTATTTTAATTAATTGTTTTCCTTCATGTTACCGAAGGATTATATTTTCTGTTGTTAACCTGTATTCAGAAAGTGTACAGTACACCTGTTTAGAGTGTTTGTTCATTAGCCATTAGCTAATCACCAGATTTAATCTCAACTTTTCCTTCATTATAAATTCATTTTATAACTTCTTACAGTAATTTCCCACTTTCTTTTTGTGATTACTTTTTACTTTCCACTGACTTTCCATCGGTGCTTTGATCAACACTGTGTTAGACGAATGGATGTAGCATACGAGGACCTGTACCACCCGAAGCTGTAAAGTACATTTAATTAAGTAAATATTAGTAGCAATATGGCTTCTGCCATATTTTTCACATTTCATCTTAAGCTAATCTTCTTTTGTCATTATTGTATATTTAGTTTGTGATAAGCATAGCTAGTCTGATGTATAGGAACACATCCAGACATAAGAGAAGGCTTGCTCAGATTTAAGCTTGGCAAATCTGTATACCACAGGCATAGTTCACAGCAGGGCAAGTCGGTCACGGTTCGGAGACAGTCGTAATGCTAGTCAACCAGAGCACCACTCTTTACAAGTAAGCTAGGGTGCCGCCTTAGTGAGCGTTATAGAAGTAGATTTTCTAGGATAGTTCTTAATGTAGAGGCTAACAATACAGATCATTGTCAGACAGAGGTTACTAAGACTAATTTTGTAGAGGTGGTTAGAGTTGTGAAGGCAATGTCTGATGCAGTAGTGTGCTCTGACTCCATCCCAATGCAGTGGTGGAAACCAAGCCTACAGCAGGTTATGGTCACTGAACTGCTGGCTATCCAAGTGGTGCACTAAAACAATGTGTGGTTTATAGACAAGTGAACAACTTTTAAGGGTAATCCTGGCCTTTTAAAAGGGGACGGGGTCCATCCCATTCTGGAAGGTGCAGCTCTCAAATAAGATAAGATGGGCTTGACTATCAACTGTCTGCTGGTAGCCATGCACCGTCACCCAGATCTCATGGTATTAAAATGGTGTCTGTTACCCCCATCTGTCCTAAACCTAAATGCACTAAAAATCTGTTTTAATAATCTCATTAGGATAACACAGATAGTGCCTGTAGAAACAACAATCTTTAAGTAAAGCTAGGATTACTTAACATTAGATTACTTACAAACAAAGCAGTGACTGTAAATTAATTAATCACTGATAAACACTTACACACACTCTGTCTTATCGAAACATGTGGACCATATCAATATTTAGCCTTAAATAAAGCCTCCCCTCCTGGGTCCAGTTATGTTCAATGCCCTCACCCTAATGGTTGTGGAGGCATAGCCACAACTTGTAACTAATATCTAGGTGTTCGTGCTAAATCCCATTAAAAAGCTAATTCTTTTCAAATACTGATTCTTAATGTGACTGATCCATTGTTATGTAGGTTTAAGCCATACTCTTTTCAGCTCACCAGTATTTACCACCTTCCCGGTCCTTAATCAAAATTGTCAGGAATTTGCCTTTTTCTTTCCTGCTTAATTTAGGAACTGTACTCTGTATTTGTACTGAAGTGCTCTATATAATAAAATGAAACGAAATGAACAATGATTGTTAAAGCAACCAGGTGGTCATTATAAGTTATTGGTGTGTGTGCATAAACTTTGTTATATATATATGAGAAAGACACTTCATAGCCATCACAAACAGTGGAATCTCACTCAGATGTGACCACATGTGTGAATCAGGAGCTAAATTTGGAATTAGCAGCTCGCTGGCTAACAACACATACATCACACTAATGCAGTTCTGTCAACTTCGGCACCCTCTTAATCAGAGCACATCTGCGTTCAGATGGCTGGCCATCCAGTGGATAAGGTAAACATGCATGGCTGGACTTTTTGCATTGAACCAGTATCAATATTCCTTTAAAACTGACTTGAATCCACAAATTCAGGCACATGAATAATTTGTATTACCATTATTGTTTATTCTTATTTTTACGTAAATTAAAAACTTCTTGCCATCACTTAAAAATTCATTTAAACAATACAGGGCGAGCTCGCTGAAGTAACGCATTGAGTATAATCGAACTAAGCTAATGAAGCCTGTCAGATAGCCATGTAATTGCCATACTGCCAATGCATATTTTTGTAACAGCACTATGGTATGCCCCATGATAACAGGATAATGGCATGCACATAGTTAACAATGTAAAATAGTTATTTAATTGACATAGTATTATAATAGTATGAACATACTTATCAGGAATTCTATGCATTAAATCAGGAGTATTTGATCTAGCAATCTTGTAACAACCCAGCTGAACGAGTAGCATATAAGTCTAACATGTTTTTATTAAAATGGTCCTGGGAACCTTGTTAGGGTAAGAAAAATCTATGCATAATACAAATATATTTTAAACCACAATCGGCCTGCCTCCGGAAATAAGCTAAAAACTGTTCATAGCTGGATCGTTCAGCAGGACAATGATCAAAAAATATCCAAATCAACACCAATGGTTTAGTGAACACAAAATCAAGCACCTGCCACACCTGCCATCAGTCCCCTAATCTAATCCCATGGAAAACCTGTTTATAGTGAGCAAAAGAAAAGAGTGCACAAAAGATGACCCAAGACTCTGGACAACCTGGAGAGTGATTTCCCTGCCTTGAATCTTCCAACCTTATGAAAAGTATCATAAAAAGACCAATCATGTTTTAAGTAATAAAATGTAGGTGTGGCAATAATTTTGGTACATGTGGTTTTGACAAAATTATTTTTACCCAATCAACCTAAATTTGCTTCAAATAAAGGTTGGATTTCTTTTTCATTTTTCTTGTTTTTCAAAGCAAGATTAAACTACTTTACCAAAAGGTGATTATATTTGAACTCTTAACACATTTATCAGGGGTGCCAATAATTGTGAATGGGTCAGTGTAAGAAGCACAAAAAACTGCAGAAAAGTGTCTAATGTGCATGGCTGTGACCTATGTGGCATTGCAAATTCATTAGTTTTTTTTCTCTAGGTGACATGAAAAACAGATGCCAGTCATTCTTACCTCCGAGTCACAGTATGCATCAGGCTATATATTAAATAACATTTTCAATAATTGTCCTGCATGCTTTTTGACAGTACCACAAGAAATAAAATCCATAGCTATGCATAATGCACACATACAACACATTCAAAATACTATTCCAAGTCTAATCTGTGCGGTCAGAGTAGCTTTGATTATAGCACCATAATTCTCTTTCAGTAACAACTTTCGGATTTTTTTAAACATATTTAATTCTGATTTTCTTATGGTCTAAGAATAATAAATGACAGCATACAGAAACATTTTTGTTAAGTGTCCTATTAGATCCATTGAGTTTTATACTGAACAAAAATATAAACACATTTTAGGCTCACAGATCACAGATCTAAGACTTTCTATGTACCCAAATGACCTTTTCTCTTTTTTACAAATTCATAAGGCTGAGCTTCACTGAATCAGTTTCTGACAGTTTGTGAAGAAATTCTCTGGTTATGCAAACCGACTGTTGCAACAGCAATCCAGGTGCCTGGTCTCAGACGATCTGTGAGGTGAAAATGCTGGATGTGGAGGTCCTGGGCTGGTGCGGTTACATGGTCTGCAGTTCTGAGGGTGATGCCAATGCATGCCAATTGCATGCTCCCTCAAAACTTGTGACATTGTTCTGTGTGATAAAACTGCATGTTTTAGAACAGCCAGAATAAGGTACACCTGTGCAATAATCATGATGCCTAATCAGCATCTCGATATGCCACACCTGTGAGGTGGATGGATTATCTTGGCAGAAGAGAAGTGCTCACTAACACAGATTTAGACAAACTTGTGAACAATATTTAAGAGAAAGGGGCCTTTTGTGTACATACAAAAAGTCTTAGATCTTTGAGAGCAGGGAGCAAAATTGGGAGCAAAAAGAAGTGCTGCATTTATATTTCTGTTCAGTATACGTTCACCACGTACAGCATACATCACTCACTGTAGAGTGGCTTACTTTATATGTATAAATGTGTCCAAAATTGAGACTACTTACTCCTTACTCCCTTATAGAATTACATTATGTAGGTCTAGAGAAATTATGTATTAAGTAGCACTGAAAAATCTAACAGTTTCTTATCATTGACATGCGTCAGCACCGGTCTCAAATATATACATAAGTGGCTGAGCCATATTAAAAGTTAAATTTATAAAGTAAGTATGTGCTCTTTATGTGTTGCTGCGTTTGTGCTACTGTCACCATCATGCGCTCCACAAGTTATATATGAAGCCATTTTTGCTTACTGGTAATTTGTTTGGTGCATCTCTAATGTGTACCAATTCCATTAGCTGTTTTAGTGACAGAACACTTTAATTCACGCTGCTTGTAACGTCAATACCTGTCTTAGCATTTGATGTAGTCCAAACTGTACTATCTACTTCAATGGTTATATGTGTTTATTTTACATCGCATCAGTATCAAAGGTTATTTGTTACAGGGACACATTCAAACTGTTTCAGTTTAGAGTAACCAATTAACCTAATGCATGTTGTTGAATTGTGGGAAGAAATCAGTGTGTCAGACACTTGTACATTGCACAGATTACACTAGGTACCACAACACTTAACACAGTAGTTACTCTGGAGTTACTTGACTGTATAATTAAATATATGTTTCACTAGTTGGTTGGTGACTATGGCTAGTAAAATTGTCACACACTGCCTGAGCAATATAAGATGGAACGCACTTGTGACCCAGAACATAATGCTTAATTCTGGATGGAAAACTTGCTTGATAATGTATCAAAATAAGTGTTGTATTTCTGTTACATAATAAGACATAGGCCTCTTACCAGTGGAAAACACAGGAGCACTATTTCACTTAGATTATTTGTGCCCAGTTTGTAAAGCTTACCATTTATTATGAAATTCTAAATTTCTTGGTATGGGCACACCTGCCCACTAGTTAAGAAGAAAACCTAGTAGAAAATGAACAACAAAGAAAATGATTTGGAAGCTGCCAGAAGCCCATTTACATTTGCATTGCCATAACACACCAGACATGGTATACAGAATGACAAATTGCCCTGCATGTGACTTTAGACTGTAGCCACCTCCCCACTGCAACCTCCTCCAGATGGACCAAATTAAGCTATTATCCAATGAGTAGTACCTAATGGCTCCATTAGGCACCAATCTAAACTTCTTTTATTTTACCCCTGTTATTTAAACTGAGAAATGCTTTATTTATTTTGTTGTGCAACACCTGTTCGCAGTGATATTCATTAAAAACTGGTATGAATAAAGTCACTGACAGCAGTTAGGTGAATAAGGGGCCATAGGTAGTCCAAGTGGAGTGGTCAATAAAGAACACAGAAGCATTAAGAGTGAAATACGTGGAGATACGATCTGGAATAACCCTACATGCTCCCTCTCATGGGCCCTATTTATCTTTCCTCACCTCCACCTTAAGCTCAAAGTCAATCTGATTTCGGGGTGTCACACAGGCCTGCACTGAACATTTGTGCCCTACAACATCCGTTACTAGCAGCCAGCTTTACAAACATGGATCTAATATATGCTAAATAGTGGAGAACAGAGACACCAAGACAATGCTTTAAACTTTCATGATATATTACACAAAATACAGCTCAAATAAACCAGGTACTTAGACACTAATATAAATTAAAATGAAAAGCTGTTAAATTGTTAGATCCTGCAGTCTATTATGGCAAACACATAGCCAAAGCTTCACGAACATCAACAACTGTTTTGGGAGAGAGACATATCATTACAGCAGTTCATATACCAAGACCATACACATTCACAAATCTGGAATGGAATGCCAACAACGTACGATGCATAGTTTGAGTTAAACAGTAGTTGTTGGGCATCAGATTACAATATAAAGGTCAGAGTGTGCTATTACAAACCAAACCTCATGTTGGGTAAAAGTATAAGATCACATTGTAGCGACAAGACTCATTTTCTACTGTGACATTTGGATGGTGAGGTTAGGATTTGGCATAAACAACAGTCTTCTGAACATTCACTTTTAAATCAAATGTACTTCTGTGCTAGCAGCATGCGCACGTGTCAATTAGGTCTTCCTGCGAGAACAAACAATTCACCGATTAGGTGCAAATTTAAAACCTGTGTGTTTTGTTGATCATCAAAAGTCACAGGACACGTGCTGTGTCGTGGAGTTTTTGCAAAGGCTGCCAAAACCATTATTGAGGTTTCTTGGTATATAGCAGTCTTTTGATGACCACTATGTCACTTGTTGTCCACAGTCCAGGCTCTCTGAATTTGGCTATGAGGGATGCAACAGTGCTGTGTGTGAAATTGGTCAATCTGGGTGTTGGTTGTTGAAGTCTGCACTTATGATATGGCACCCATCCCTGGATATCAGATTCATCAATTCCATCTTCAGTCAGCTGTGATAAACAATAAAAGCTTTTTGTGTTGATAACGTTTAAAGCACAAGATATTGCAAAACTGCAAATATTTGTAGCAATCGATATCTGAGAAACGTCTGGTCTTCTTTGACATGCCTTATGACCACCTTCCCATGGAAAAAACTTAACCTTGATCCAATATGGCAGGGCAGCTTTCAAGATGGCATGTTCCAGACATAGCCTAAAAGATAGGCCCCCTTACCCATTACTTGTGGCGGTATTTAGTTATGTCATTTTTTATTTTGTTTCTGAAATACTGTAAAAGAATGTCCATTGACTTTTGACTCACCCTGTAAGTGTATGTAAGTCCTCTGATTAAGCACGTCTGCTTAATACTGTAAATGTAAAATTTTCAATCATCAAGATGAAAGAATCGCTTTCCTTGTATCAATGATTGAGGCTGCTGCTGGTGGTGGTGGTGTAATGGTGTGATGAATATTTTCTGGGCACACTTTGGACCCCTTAATACCATTTGAGCATTGTTTAAACACCACAGCCTACCTGCATATTTTTTGCTGACCATGTCCATCCCTTTATAAACAGTGTACCCATGTTCTTATGGCTACTTTCAGCAAGATACCATGTCACAAAGCTCATCTCATCTTACATTTGTTTACTGTATATGACAATGAGTGTAAAGTGTAGTAATGTGTTCACAGTACAAGTTTAAATAGCAATTAAACCAAAATCTCTAACAAATGTTTCCAACACTTTCTTGAATCTATGTCACAAAGATACATCCAAATAACAATTTGACCACCTTGTTTCTACAATCAAGGTCTATTTTATCAGTTTCACCATATAGAAGCACTTTGTAGTTATAGAATGAACTGTAGTCCATCTGTCTCTTTACATGCTTTACTTTTCTCTCTTATGGGCAAGACCCTCACAGCACCAGTGTGCTAGAGTGTTCTGTGTTGATATGACTGGATCAGACACAACAGTGTTTTAAACACCTCACAGTCACTGCAGGACTAAAAATTGTCTACCTACTACAAATGTTCAGGCACCAGCTTCCTGTAGTGTCCTGTGATCACTAATGAAGCATTAGAGGATGCCTGATACAAACTGGGCACCAACAGATGAGCAGCTGTCTCTGACTTATATGTTTGCAACGTGGAGCAATATGGTAAATGTGTCACATTGTGTCACACACAGCATGAATACAGTGTGTGTTATGATGGTATGAATGAATCGCAGACCCAAACCGTACTTAATTTCTTTAAATCATGTGGAGGTCCTGACAGAGAGCAGAGCAAGGGGGGGGGAACAAAGCATGTAGGGAAACTTATTGTAATATTTTGTTTGTTTGTTTATTAGGGTTATTTACCGTTGCTTTCAGCATCCGTGGCTATTTCAGCATTAGAGACACACAAGGTTACATTTATACACAAGGTTACCCCAAAACTAGTCATATATACATATACACACTCAAGTCAATGCCAATTTAGAGTAATCAAATAACCTAACAAATGAAACTGATAAAATGGACAGTGACTGTAGAAACAAGGTGGTCATTATGTTATGCCTTATTGGTATAATATATTGGTATAAGCAGTTCTGAAGTGCCACCAAGGTGTACCTAATAAAGTGACAATTGAGTTTAAGTGTGAGTGCAGCATTAATGATGAATCTCAAAAACCATTCACCTTAACCAGGCAAGTACATTTACATAATTATTCTCTGACACCATTCGGTGCTGTATTGGGGTCATTTCTTAAAACACAAACATGAGAAAAACTTTTTTGGGGACACGCAGGGGCTAAAGAAAATGTATTTACTGGATTGATCAGTTTGACACACTTTCACAGCAGCGTGCAAGTAGGAACAGACCAGGTTTGCTGCTACGTAAACAGTTGTTGAGATTGTACTCATTAACCCCAAGCTGTGAGAAGCTATGATATGCTCCAACCATTCCCAGCAAGGTTCTGTGGTTTGCTCTAAACCCTGTAATAATCATTGGCATCCTCCCTAGACCTCTTACCCTCCACTCACCTCCTCTGGTTTTATGAAATTTGCTTTAAATGATCCAGAATTAATCCCTTCAGGCTTCTGATCCAGTACAACTGCTTAAACAAAATACACAAACATGTCACACTTTCTAACCACATTTAAATCAAATGTCTTGCATCAAGTTTGACTTTCTGTCCAAATACTTCAAGTCATGGATTTGTAGGTGTGCACAACTTAGCTTGAGATCTATTCTCCAATGGGTGGCCCATGAATTTCAAACTTGCAACTGAAACTGTGGTCCTGCTAAAACAGGTCAGGCAAAAGAAAGTATATCATCTGACCTCTGCATTAGCCTTAGTTTCAAATGAACTCAGAGCCACTTTTTTGTAGAATCACCCATCTCTGTAAACTGTGCATGATTATAAGTCTTCGTCCAAACTCCATCCATCATCCCGTCCTTCTGTAAACTAGGACACAAAGTCACCTCTCCGCTTAACTCCTATTTCCCTCTTCCTTTTCATGTTTTTTGCATCCATCTTATTCCAGCAACTGCAGGGAGTCAATTTTCCCTAAAGCAGGGCAATGCTGAGGGTAATTCGTTGTAGATAACCTACCCCAATGAACTATGACATCTGTGTGAAGGAATTTCATAAACACAAATGTGCCTCCTTCACATTCATCACTCCCCGTCTCCTCCTCTCACCATTCTAACTGGTCCAGTTTTTCCTATCCAGGGATTAGTCTACACAAGCTAATTCTTATGCAAGCATCATTGAAAGGACAATACAGGATGCGGTGAGGTTTCAACATGTGTGAACCCTTTTTAATTTTCTATATTGTATCATAAATATGACCGAAAACAATCAGATATTCACACAATACTTAGAAAAACACAACCAGATTAAATTTTAACAGATCACATTTATTTCTTGAGGACCGTAATACTACATATCTGTGGCACTATGACTTTGAATTTCATTGTGTTTAGTGACTGAAAATGGTCTGGAGAGAGACATGAATGTGTAGTGTACATGCCACCTGTATTTGGATGTTGGACAACAAAACTGTGGGAGCTGCTTATGCTTGTCGTAAACCAAATAATCCTCGTTACTGGTGGTGGTCTGGGGCGTCTGGAGCCTGTGTGTCCTCAAAGAACCACTGCTCTCAACACCTTCTTACATTTAGGTCAGAATCATGATCTTAATTCGTAAAAAAAAAAATCTTGCTTTTCAGCCTAATGATGCACCTCCTTTTAAAGTCTGTCACTTTGGCAAAATGTCCTCAAATGCATTATAGAGGTATGTCTAGCATTCTCTTACCAAGAGGTACATCACCCAAAAGTCACCTCTAGGAGACAGCAAGACAGGAGAGCACTTTTACACCCTCTTGTGGCAAGGCCCAGTATATAATAAGACCACATCTGTAATCAAACCTGTAGCCTGAGACAGAACTGTAAGTTTGCCACAATATGATAATTCTATCTGAGTTTGTCTTTTTTTTCAATGCCCAAATATACAGAAATACAGCAATAGTTCACAACTTTCCAAGCATCACTGTCATAGAAAAATAATATTAATTTCAGTCGTATTTCAATAATGCCCAAGTATATCTGGGTGTTTAATTATTATTATTATTATTATTATTATTATTATTATTATTGTTAATGAGTCCCAAAATAATAATGTTGATGAACTCAAAGACAGACTGCAAAAAAAAATCATGCCCCATAGGTTACAGAGACAACAAAAGCTGCACAACATTAAAACAAAAAGACCAGTTTCAGGATCTCAATTAAATCTCTGATGACAGTGTGCTTGTGGGGCCACTACTGCCCTGTGCCAAGCGACTCCCTTTATTAGGTGTGAGAAAACTTAGTCATAGGCCTGTATATTTATAGTTTGCAATCCATTTGGAAAGCAAGGTCTGGAAACCTTGTTGTTTGGAGCTTTTTGATCTTGTCAAATGCAGCCATACACAAAAACAGGTGACAAGTACTCCAGGACTACATGCTGATTCAAAATATATGACAAACAGAACATTACGACAGGATTTTTGAATTAATAAATGTGATTTAGTCCTCAACCAGTTTAAAAGTAAGCATAACACTATATAACCAATGTAGAAGGGCGAGAAAGGCAAATAATGAGCAGATGATTTCAATAATATGCAGAGATTATGATGATCAGGTAATTAAGTGAAAACTAATACAAAAAGCTGAATTTAGTTTTTTTAATGAGTGTTTGAAAAAATGCCATGTATCTAAACAGTTAGAAAACTGACAAGTGGCTCTTGGCAGTGATGAAGGGCCTTACTGATTCTGCTCAAGCACTGTGTGAGCATTTGATCTCACTTACATCAATGGAGGTTGATGACAGAAGAAGGAAGCAGCAGCAGCAGAGATGTAAAATTAGAGGCTTAGTGAGCCCTGCCAATTGTCAGACTAATTAAAAAAATGGCTAATTATAATGCACTTTACTTCAAATCATCATTGGGCTATAAAGTCCTGGCTGTCAGGTGTAAACAAGGCGTGCA
>JAUZSU010152407.1:0-14472 GCA_034780255.1 Parotocinclus maculicauda
AAGCCTATGGCGACAGTGGAAAGGAAAAACTCCCTTATTTAGGAGGAAGAAACCTTGAGAGGACCAAGACTCAGAAACGGGACCCATCCTTCATGGATGTTAACTATAATAATTATATTATTTTACTTAATTACAATGTAAAATAAGACAAAGGTTTTAAAGGTTATATAGGATTGACTATGGCTTTACTAGATAAAACGCCAGCAGCATCTCACAATATTACAACTGGCATTTTCATGTTCAAAAGTGGAGCTATTTTGCTTAAGGAACAAGGACTACATTCCTCATTCCTCTGACAAGCATTCCACAAAAAACGAGCTCAGAGGCTCACACACACCAATGCGAATTAAGCCATAGTGCTTATTTACACAGTACACTAATCACATCACTACCTTTTTATTTGTAAGACAAACAGTCTTTCTTACAAACCACAATCTGTGGTCGGGAAAGCTAGCGACGTTTCTCGCATGCTGGCAAAAGAGCTGAGCGTTTGTGTTGTTGGTGATCCTCCAAGAATCAGCAACAGGTATCAGTGATTAGGGGAGGGGAAGTTGAACCAGAAACTCTGCCTTCTATCTCTCCACAGTAGCTAACCATTGTTATTTACAAATAACACGATTTTGAAATAAATATCAATTTAGCCAAGTGTCATTTCCTCTAGAAAACACTTAAAAAAACAAGAGACATCAAAGGATGCTCTTTGATGGACCCAAAAATACAACATATAGTGAACTCGCTAAGTTGGGTATAGTTAAATAAATCTCTAGGATAACCAGTAACAGAAGTAATAATAATTTAAGAATATTTAAGAATAAGACTCAAAGAAGACAGATCTCAAACAAATTTTAGTTTTGTCTTGTATACCTGTGAGTAGTGCAAGATGGTTTATTAGCAGTAAGATTACTCTCAGGTTACTTTAGCTGTGTCCTAAACCACATACAGCATATGACCTTCTGTGTCAAATTGGCCAAGAATAATAATATACTAATTTGAAATACTATTTAGTACAGTACTATTCTGCTCAGGATGCAGTTATAAGTATCATGTGTATATCATTGTAAACTGAGATGACTCCATTTCCATAATTAAAAGATCGGAGCAGAACCCTTAGCAGGTTCTCCTTAATCCAACCTCCCACTGGCACATTCCACTCGTGCCTATGTGATTCCCATATGAAGACATTGCCAGAAATCGAACCAGGTCACTGCCATGGTGGGCTAGCAAAAAAGTGCCTAAGTAAGTGTATGTATTTTAGACTTTTTAGAATTCATTTAACAAATTCTTCTTCTTTCAGAGGCTCCCATTAGATCCACATATTAGACCTGGTTCTACCTCAATTCTCCCATTTTATCCAGCCTGGGGACCTGCTCTGAATACAGTGGCTGTACACTCATACTGGGACCGTCTGACCTAAATATATAACCTTTTACTGTGGGTGGAACCGGCGTATCCAGGGTAAACCCACACAGACATGGGGAGAACATGCAAACCCCACACAGTTAGAGGGCTCTCTGAAGCTGTGAAATGAAAATGCTAACCAATTCATGAAATGTATTAATTAGAAACCACTGTAGTTGCATATCACATTTGGATATTAGTGTTATTAATGAATTTGCAACATTTAGACTTTAATCCTCCACAGGAGTGTGGCAT
Source organism: Parotocinclus maculicauda (assembly GCA_034780255.1). Classification (NCBI taxonomy): domain Eukaryota; kingdom Metazoa; phylum Chordata; class Actinopteri; order Siluriformes; family Loricariidae; genus Parotocinclus; species Parotocinclus maculicauda. The sequence goes on from JAUZSU010152407.1 coordinate 1,654, forward strand.
GGGGTTGTTTTAAAAATTGCACAACCCCCCTACCCATTTCTATTATTCTGTTATTATTGTCCATTTTGTTTAAAAAAAGTGTCCTATGTCCAAGGACTACTAAATAGTTAATGCTGGGTACTATTTAAGTGGTGGAATATTCTCAGCGCTGTGTTGTGCTGGTGTGAGTAGATCAGACACAGCGGTGCTGGTGCCTTTTTAAAACACCTCATTGTCACTGCCGGACTGAAAATAGTCAACCAACCAAATTGTTCATCCACCAGCATCCTGTATGAAATTATAAAGGATGAGAGGATGACTAACGCACACTGTGCTACTGTTTCTGAGGTGAAGCAATATGGTAGATGTGTCTAATAGAGAACGCAGTTAGTGAACACGGTGTTTAATATCTCCAGCGGCACTGTTTGATCCAGCAAAACACACACACACTCATACCAGCACACACACCATCAATGTGACACATCAGTGCCACTGCAGTGCTGAGAATGATCCAGCACCCAAATAGTACCTGACCAGTGATGGTCCTGACCCTTAGACAACAGAGTAAAGTGGACTAACAAAGTATGTAAAAAACTGGACTACAGACTGTAATTGTAGAACTACAGAGTGCTTCTATAGGGTGAGTGGAACTGATTAAATGGACAATAAATGCAGAAACCAGAAAGTGTACCTAATAAAGTGACTGGTGAGTGTACATGTAGCAGATGTTTGCACTCTGGTGTTGAAGCCAGACCAAGTCTTCTGAGCCTAGGAAAGGGATCACGTCCCTGTAACACTTTCATATCAGACAGACAGAGATTTCTGCTGAGATCCATGATTGTTTATATGATTCGTAGTACTTCACTGTCTAGCCTGTAAGCCAATTACCCTGATCCTAAGAATCAAGTAGGAATCTGATAAGGTCTGCTGGGCTTCACTTAATCTTTTTGGGTGGCTCTGCTTTAGCAACAAGCACGTGGTAAGAGGCAGAGATTTTAAGAGGTTATTTTTAGGTGGTAATTGTGGGTTAAATGCAAATTTGTATATTTTTCTAAATATTTTGAGATGGCCAGTGTTTCTGGGATTTTTTATATCAGAGTTTTAATTAGTTGTTCTTTAAGGATAGAAAGTTGCATTGTCCCATTTGCAATTGAGAGGTTGTTTTGTCCTTAGTCTACTTGCAATTTTTCATATGTACAGCTTTTTGAAATGCTTCCCATCCTTTCATAAACTACTCACAAAAATTAGGGGATATTTCAAAATGAATTCGAAGAGGATCCCACAAGAACTGCTGGACAATCTGATCCTGTTCATGCCCCATCACTGTCAGTGTGTTTTGGTAGTCTTGGGTGACCATACACCCTACTGGATTGTCAATGTGTGGCACTCTCGTCCAGTTTAACATGCTTCTGTTCACCCCCATGAATATATCACTTGATACTCAATCATGATAATTGAGTTTTCCAGATTTAACCATTTCACTTGACATTAAATTGGAGATGACACCCAGTAGACACATTGATTGTAATGATCACTTATTTATCGTGCTTTTACAAAGAGGGCATGAATTAGACTACCTCATCTAAAGCCATAAAGTTTGAAAACTTAATGAAAAATGACTTCTGCTAGAAAATGTGGGCAAGAAAGTCTGTGTGCTTTTGAGAATGGTTTCTCAGATGGTGGTGAAACCCTTAGAGACTGACATCAGGAACAAGTCTGTAGCACTGTGAAACTGTTGTCCATTGGGATTGCACATGTTGTTTTTTTTCACCAGTAGATGTATGTGTGTGTACCTGAACTCATACAGTACTAATGTATTTATTTCCTCTGAATCCTACTTTATTAAAGACCACCAGTTATTAGAAAGGTGTGGACGCTCTGGATTTCTTGAGTTTAAGGAGTTTTTGGTATGTATGTCTTTTTTCTGATAATACTATGGTAGACTGGTTTAATCACTTTGATCACTTTAGTCTACCAATAGTGACTGTGGTGGCCTAGTGGTTAAGGAGCTGGACTATGGACCAGAAAGCCCAGGGTTCAAATCCCACCTTTGCCACAGCTGGGTCCCTGAGCAAGCCACAATTGCTTGGATTGTAAGACTGTATTACTAGCAGTTGCTCTGGATTAGGGCATCTGCTAAATGACATAAATGTAAATAGTGACCACTGTACTAGACAAACACCATCATAAGTAATTAAGGTAAGAATATTGGTGTATTCTATTCTTTCTCCATGGTAAAACTATTTAGATTAATTGACAGTGTGTTTATTTATGAGATGTAAAACCCAAAATCAGTAGAAGTTGGAGTAATATAGATAATGAATTTGATTTTAAAAAACTACATTTCAGGCGTTCAACACATTACCAAAAATTGTGGATGGGGCAATTTAAGGCTAGTAATAAGCTAAAAAAAATAAAAATAAAAATAAAAATAAAAATAAAAAAAATATATATATGTATATATATAAACTAAGTAAATAATTATGTGATTTTGAACAGGTGTTGCCCACAATTGTTTATAATCCTGAATATGGAAGCAGTATTCACAAACGACTAAGGAGAAACAGTGGGCAAAAAATAATTAAATGTTTCAAACCACTGATTAAGATGTCGTCTTAAAGGCACTTTATGTTGCTCTAAAACATCAGTGTTCTTTTCTTCATTAATGCTTCCGTCACAGAAGATAAATGACCTCTGCCAAGTAACAATGCTACAACTCCATACCATGACAAACCCTGACTTTTAGACTTCTTGCTGATAATAATCTGGATGGTCCTTTTCATGCTTGATGCAGAGCACATGGTTCATTCTTCTAAAAAGATCTGGAATGCTGATTTTGTCTGACCACAATGTGTTCACTGGGTGGAAACCCGTAGCCTTTTAGCCAGGAGTCGACACTGCTTCTAGACATGGTTAACAAAAGGCTTCTTTTTGAACGCTAAAAATTTTCATGGCATTTTAAGCCAATATTTAAATCCCTTGCCCGTCTGGTTATATCAGCTATTGATGAATGACAGTTTTTGATGCAGTGCCATGTGAGGGATCAGAGAACATGGAGTACAGTTTATGCCTTTACGCCCTTGCCCTTTAAAACCTAATATGCCTTTGGATTCCTTGAATCATTGAATGATATTATGCATTGTAAGATGACCAAATACCAAAAAAGATCTTCTAGGCTTTCTTTAAGGAATACTATAAAGCATTTTTTTGCTCTGAAGATCATCTGCCCATCTTTGCCTCTCTCAGCCTTTCATGGTTGCTGCCTTTGTACCAAACCATTACAATTACTTGACATTAAGTATTTGAAATCACATCAATATTTTGTGTTTTTTACCTAATTTCTAACCCTAAATTGCCCCCGTTTTTTTTTTAATTGTTGCAGGCCTGAAATGCAATGAAGGATGTTTATCAATAAATGAAATGAAGTTGACCAGACAAAACATAAAATAAAACAACCTCAATATATATATACATATATATATACACTGCATTTGCTTTTTAATTTACCTTAGATTTTTTACTTTTTTTTATTTTTATTTGTAAGTTCTTCTAATAATTCTTTTATGAAATCAAAATAATAAGTCATTTCCAAGTCCAGATTTGTAAGAATGGAAATGCTCTCCAACAAGGAGGAGGGCAGTCTGGGAGCAAAGTAATGAAATCGTTCCAGTTCCTAAAATGTGGTAAATTAGCATTGTTTGATTTACTGAAAACCTGTGACATGTTCTCATACTCACAGGGGAATTCTTGGACTTTTGTCCCTCTCTGGGCTTTGTGCTCTGTGGCATTATTTTGCTCCAGGCTATGATTTGTGATTTTGCTGGAATCTAGCGGTTGGTCATGTAATGCTCGCACACAGAGTCTGTTGGAACAAGGAAAAAGTCAGCTGTTGAGTGGCCAGGGTTTTGTCCATGAGGCTTCCAGCTGTGCGAGAGTCGATGAAAGCTGAAAATCAAATAGTTCTGAAAAACCAAGCACACACTATGGGATACTACATTATAATGATTATTTTATATTATACGTATGGCTACTTGCACCATTTATTTTTAAATTCATGCAGAATAGGTTCAAGAATAGCTACATCTCATAGTAGTGAAGACAGGCGTATGTCAGGACATACAGGTTCAAAATCAATAGCCAGGTCATGGAAGAAGTCAAAGGTAAGTGAACATAAACATGTCATTAGAAAATGGAAAACATGTTACTGGTAAACAGTAAGAATTCACAAACTGTGCTTGTAAAAGGAGACTTTAATACAGTTTTTGTGAGTCCATGATTATTGCTCTGGCTAGGCTGTCCACTGGAGGCCTGGGGGTGGATTTTTTTCAACCTCCCTGAGTTTATAAAGTATCTGGCTAAATCAAACAAACAAGCAGATACAATTTAGTAAGGTCCGGGTTATAAACTAGATAATTTTAGTGGGACCCACTGGTATTGAAGCAAATGTTAAAAAAAAAAAAAGCAAATGCATTTAAAAAATGCAGAAGAGTAAAACTGTGTAAAAATGTGTGTGTGTGTGTGTGTGTGTGTGTGTGTGTGTGTGTGTGTGTGTGTGTGTGTGTGTGTGCGCAGTGGCAATGAATACCTTGTGTTGACTTCCTTAAAGCCATGTAGTACTCTACTACAGAAAGCTCATTAATGCACTTGTCCCTTCTAGGCTTAGTTATGAAGTTCCCATTCTGGTTTCCCTTTGCTTTTTCGTCTTTCCAAACCACATTATTTTTGAGAAGCTTGTACAATAATAAATACTTACTTAGGAACTTAATTGGTTTACATTGATATTGCATAGATTCAGAATCTAATTAATTAGTTATTGAGATATTAACTAAACATCTAAACTATTCAAATGATTCGCACATCAGACATCAGATACACTCGCTGATCACTTTCTTAGGTACACATCCTTGGTTCTACCTTTTGATCAATTTATCAGTTAAACTTACCATAAAGCAGTATGCACTTTGTACATCTGCAAAAACAGACTATAGTCATTTTGTTTCTCCATACTATTATGTCTCCTTTATTCTGTTCTCTAATGGTCATTACCTCACAGATCAGGTACTATTTGGCTGGTCGCCTATTCTCAGCACTGCAGTGACACTTGTGTTATTGTCGGTTGTGCTAGTATGAATGGTTCAGACACATCAGTGCTGCTAGTTTTTACTCACCATGCACATTTACCATAGTGCTCCTGGTGAGGTGTTTAGAAACTCCAGCAGCACTGCTGTGTCTGATCCACTCATACCAGCATTAACACATCACCATCACATCAGTGGCACTGCAGTGCTGAGGATTATCCACTACACAAATAGTACCTCACCATTATATAACGAGTATAATGAGTAAAGATGGCTAACAAATTATGTACAAAAGCCAATGGACTATAGTCTGTAAATGTAGAACTACAAAATGGAGGTGAGAAAATGGACAAGGAGTGTAGAAACAAGGAAGTAGACCTAATAAAGTGATCAGTAAGCGTTTTATGTCATGGCAAATATGATACTTGTACTCCTACTTAATTCGACCAAATGGTGGTTTTATCTGAAAAAGCGGCTAAAAAGCCAATATAGCCAGGTCCAGTGGGCTACGACTAACAGGAATATCATGACACCTAAGTGACAAGATTGGAACCATTACCAAGGCCAAGGGAAGAAGGAGGAAAGAAATGACTGTTGTTCATGGCTTATTTTTGGAAGGTATGGAGTGATCATACTTTAATTAGAGTGCTATGTACGTCATAGATACAAAAGTTAAAAAGGTATAGAGATTAAACTGACTCATGAGAGATTTACAAATTTACATTATATGAAGTAACTGTTTTTCGACCTACAGAAAGCTCTATATTATGCTTTCAAAAAAACAGTTGATGATGGCTTGTGCTTTTATTTCCACAGCCTAATGAATATCTACATAGCTCAATAAAGTGTGGTTTTCAAGAATCATTTAAGCATGATATCAGAGCCAGTCAGCTTGGCATGGGGGACCACTACGGTCACCGCCACCAGGCTAGCTATTGCACCAATGGAGCTTCCTTAACCTCTGCATGACCGATAACAGCCTTCTACATCTCCTGTCTACTAACACAGTGTGAAATGTTGAAATGGATGAAAAATTTAGATGACCCTTCTCTCCCTCTGTGTCTCCCTCCCTGCTTCTGTCCCTTTTCTGGTCATATAAAGATGAGTAATGTTTTTGATGCGGTGCAGCCCATGGGGGAATATATTATCCCCTCAGCCTGTCCTGGCAATGATGAATGTCCGTGGCGCAAGCACTGCTGCAGAGTCACCCCAGCTCACTACTTCACAATGCCACAGCTCTTCGTCTTTCTCTCGTGTAAAACGATCAGTGAGAAGGAGAAGAGGAACATTTTTATTTCTCGTCCAACCGCAGTCAGTGCAGGCCCTTTCGCCATGTCTTCATGACTTTACCCTACGCCCTAAATGATGTTTGTTTGCATTGGAACGGAAAGTCAATTACTGCCCTTTGTGTTCACCATCCTCCATCTTGATATAATAAGCTGCACCCCTACAAGGGTTGGAAATTGTTTCCGTACTTGTAGTCCGCATCGTGTGCTCCTCTAGCAAGCTCAGAGATGCGTATTTGCAACAGCACTTTGTCAACTTTATAGGAGCTGTTCCTTCTCTTAATGAGTTTCTGAAATGTTCTATCGGGTTGAAAACCCTTTGGTGGTATATTTAAAATCCTGATATCTCATTTATAAAACATTAGTACAACAAGATTCATCCTAAGAACCATAAATGTTTTTTCACATTTTCAAAATCTGTTATATACAGAGATGGCAGATTTATGCAAGTTGTTTACTTAAATAAAAGTAACTTCTAAAACTATAAAAAACAAATACTCTGGTAAATGTTGAAATATGACTTACATATACAATGTCTGCAAAACTCAACATGGTGTTATGTCAAAGGCAGAAATGTAATGATTACAGGTGTGGTCTGATTAAACACTAGGTCTTGCCACAAGAATGCATAAAAGTGACTAAAAAAAGGCTCTTAGAGGCTACTTTTCAGTAGTGTACTTCTCTCAGCCAGAAATTACCTGTTAGACATGTCTCTAATACACATTCGCTCACAGCTGGACCTGTAAATCTTTCACACTCAGTTTACCAAAGCTAGCATCCAAGCTGGTACCATACACATTCGATTGGCGATTAAATCGGTCAAGCAGGCAGCATAAGGAATTGTTACAATCTGTCAGAAACATTCCTTGGGGCTGGGGTAAGCCCTTGCTGTGTGTGGGCAAGCATTATCCTGCTGAAAAATGTCCTGCACATATCACTCATAACTAGGGATGCCTAACTGTTGTATGTGATATTTCCTCAGATCATCTCACCAGCAGCTGAGGTAGTGTCTCTCTCCACAGCAAAGGTTTAAGAGTTTAGCATTTAGGCTCCTTTTTGTTTGTCAAATCCCAAAAAACAGTACGGTTCCGGTTTATAGCAGTCCAGTACAAAGTTGACTGTGGCTGGCTGTCAAAGGCAGGACACGTAATGGACACCGTGATATCACATTTCCTTCTGCTAAGGTCCTGGGAATAATCGGGGAGAGACAGGGGTGTGTACTGAAGGTGCCACCTGTGTATGGATGGGGGACAATGAAACTGCGAGAGCTGCTCATGCTTGTCGGTGGATCGAACAGTCCTCTGTACTATGATCTTTTTGGGTTGTACAGAGTCTGTTCGATGTAACAGAACCACTGCTCAAAAAACTTGTGAACAGATATGTCAGAATGTCCAAGGTGGCAGGCAGTTTGTCAAAATAACCATCCTACCTCTCTCAGTTGAATGTTGTGCCCCCCTCAAAGTCTGAAACTAGGCAAAATGTATTTGAATGCATCAAATAGTCAAGAATCTTTCACAAGGGGTACACTACCCAAAAGTAGCTCCTGGGAGCATTTTTAGGGCAGCAGGGAACGCACCCGATGTCTAACCAGACCACACATGCAATAGTTTACATATCTGAGTCAAAACTGCAATGTCAGGTTTTGCAGCAGTCCAACATTTCTATCCGGGTGCATTATTTTTTATGTCAATTAGTATATTTTACTCAAACAGAAGTATGTACACGCTACTTAATGTACTTAAAGTGAAAAAGTATGTTTCTTTATAAATAATACATCATAATGCATTATGATAATTAGATGATACTTTGGCAGTGTAAATCTCAGGTCTAAAGTGTTGAAAAGTTGTTTGAACCCATCTCTGCAACCTGCCAGAATTAGCACTGACTTTATTTAACTGGTGACATTGATTATCTTTTGTCTTTTTTGTCACTGGGCACATTGGGCAAAGTACTCTTTGTTCACTCTTTTAATTTCCGTTATGCCCTTTTAGGTAGAGAGCTAGCTTGATTTGTAGCACCAGTGTGCTGCATGCACTGGCTTCATGTCGCAGTGAATACATGACATTTAAAATGTGCGCTTGCCAGTTTTTTCTTCAAAGTGAGTGACATACTTATAATAGCCAGCTTGCCCATCGTTACATCATTGCATTTTACAGCTTTATAAACCAGAGGTAAAACTGTACAAACTCTTTTCTCATAATGAGTAAGGAATCAGATCTTGGCTCAGTTTAAAATGCCCTCTTATACCAAAACCTGGTGAAACATCTATACTAGGGGAAACAAAGGGACTTTCTTGACTGAATAAGAGAGTGGGGTGTGACGCTGAAAGTCATCCGTTAACAAAGAGCTGTGAAATAGATGCCCTCACATTAGTGTGCAACCTGGCTCGTGCTTGGAACCTGGCTAAGATTAATCACCTGTCAAAATAGGTTGTGGTCCACTCACTCTCTTTCCCTATTCTTTATCTCACTCCTTCTATTGCTTACTTTAATTCTTTTTCTGTCTTCCTTCCTCATATTCTCATCCACCTATTAGTCATCCACCTTCCTCTGCTTTGTGAAATTGGTGCCATCTTCCCTCTATTTGGTGGGTGCTTGGATGTGACAGTTATGCACTCAAGGCACTGCCGGACTGTGCCAGCTCTGCAGAGAATGAGACGTATGTGTGGACAGTCACGTGGCTCACCCCATGTGCCTACAAATGTCATAGAGATTTCACTAAGTGGATGCTGATATATATATATATTTATTCATTCTTATTCAGTTTCATCTGCTTTGGTGTTAATGAAATTAACATGTGCGCAATTATGAGATGACCCCACAAAACAGGAATGGTTTTATAGATGAAGACCAATTACAGTTAGTCCCTTGTCATCTTTTCTGGCAAATTTTTTACTAGTTTTCAGTTGGCTCAGCATCACTACTAGTCCATGATGCAGTACCTGGATCCTGCAGGGGTTGCACAAGAAGGATGGCGCAAGAACTCCTGCAGGATAGCACATACACACATAAGAAAGCTAGACAAGGCGGTAAAAGGTCCTTAACCTATTGGGAGGACTGGTATCTGCTGCTTTGTGCAAGCAGAAACAGGATGAGCACTGCCAGAGCCCTACAAACCAAACCCTACATGACCTGCAGCAGACCACTGGTGTGAATGTGTCTGACCAAACAATCAGAAACAGGTTTCATAAGGGTTGCCTGAGGGCCTGATGTCCTGTAGTGGGCCATGTGCTCACTACCCAGCATTGTAAAGCGCAGTTGGCATTTGCTGTATAATATCATAATTGGCAGATCTGCCACTGGCATCCATGCTTTCCACAGATGAGAGCAGGTTTTACCTGGGCACACTGAGCTAGACAATAACTTCCTGACTGCTATTAGGTATCAGAATGAAATCCTTTGACCCATTGTCAGATCCTTGCAGTGGGTCCTCGGTTTCTCCTGGTTCATGACAATACCCAGCCCCATGTGGTGAGAGTATGCAGGCAGTTCTTGGAGGATGAAATAATTGGTACCATTGTTCCTAGGTTGCCTTAATCACCAAGATGATCATACTATTATCATGCAACCTGCAACCTCATTAGTTAACATGTTAACTGCTTATACACTCTTGAGTGTTACAAATAGTAACACAGCATGTATCGGGTAAAAGCAGTAGTCACACAGTCACGCTACACATAGCTTTAAGCTAGCTGTGATCATAACCTTCACCTCTTATTTGATCTGACATTTAGCACAGGCTCAGGGATGCCTCTCGGTGCACATACATAAGCCACAACAATCAGTTAAAGCTACTCGTACACGTGCAACGTCTTTTCAAAATCGCATTTCTATTCCTAAGTCTTATTCTCAGCAACCACTTTCAGTGTCATTTCTTGGGGTTTCATGGATTCCCTATGCTCAAAATGGGGACGAGGTTGTACCATCCTTATGTGCACATTTACAAAAATTTGTGGACGACCAAACATTTACATTCTAAACATGGGTATTAGTATGTAGTTTGCACCCCACAGTTGCTGCTATAACAGCCTTTGTTCATTTACTAAACTTTGAAACATCTCTGATGTTAAGCAATAAGTCCTGGCTCACTTCTGGGGCACTTCTGGAGTTCCAATACATATTATTGGTGTCTGATGGAGTCTGGGTGAAGATTCTGTGTAAGTCAGCCAAGTTCTCAGTTAGGTGGTGGACCAAACCACCTTGACGTGGACTCAATCTTATACTATTTAGACTATAAATAATGTCTTGTTGCTGTACAATACTACATATTTTTGTACTACTAATACAGTTTAATGGTACTTATAGTATATACTAATATATAGTTGCTTGTAGTTATACTGTACTATTTTTTAACATATCATGTACACCTGAATTTCCCCTCTGATGATCAATAAATGTCTTATCTTGTGTGATTTGTCTGTAATACTCTCTCATGGAGTATTTCTGTATCAATTTGCTTGGTATTTGCTATATTTGTTAAATTTTTGGCAATAATGGTCAATGCTTAGTACTTTAACATTTTGCAAAGTGGAACCATGATTTTTATATGGTGTTCAAGATTACAGTGACGGGTCAAAACCTATTTATATATGTTTTTTGAGGATAATCTTAGAATTGTTCTTCATTTGTAGCAATTCTGGTAGCGCTATTCCAAGCACTGTTCTGGTTACAATGCACCACCACCACACTCTATTTGAAAATAAAGTTTTCCATGAAGACCCCTGTGAGTGAGTTTTGGCGAGAGCTAGTGGAGCATGGAATTTGATGAAGGCGGAAAATGCTTGAGTTTTACGTTTCCTTAACTAAAAGCATTCACTCCGAGGGGCTGGTGCTAATGATCTCTGAACCCTGCTAGCTATTTGTGGAGCTGTAGCAGTGTCTAGTGTCTTTCCAACCCCTTCATTTGTAATCAGCTCCTGATTTAAGTTTTCTAATCAGCCAGTATAATCAGGGCAGGGGAGAGTCACAAATAGTCAACTCATCTGAAGAAAGGATGACCTTCCACGAGCTCTTATCTAGCAGTTTTCTGATTGTTCTAAATGTAGACTGGTCTCTCTGGAACTCTGTGCTTAGCAGGCTAATGAGATTTGCTGCTATTTGAAATACTCGAGTATCCATGCATTATTCATCCACACTTTGACAAGTGAGAACTGATCAATTCTTCAAATTCTTCAGTAACTTCATGGATGTAATGTCATCTGGTTAATAAAATGTTTTTATATGTTTGTAGATATGGTGTATATATATAAAGACATAAACCTAATAATACATATGAGCCATTTTGTTTTGTTTCATTGCTTCTAGTACATCAATTATTATACACTATACGTTTTATTTAAATTTGCTTAAAATGGCTAAGACGTTATTAGGTGCTTTATTTAAATTGAAAGTTGTCAGAAGTTCTGTATACAGGTATGTACTGTTTCCACATCTGCATTAAGTTTTGTAAAACAGGACGTTGACATTAAATGATGCATTCCTGTTTATGTAAATAACATGACAGCGCACAGTGGCTTGTGTGGAATCATATTCTTTCCATGATTTTCTCTGGGTACTCCAGATTCTGTCCACATTCCAAAGACATGCAGTAAGGTCAGTGGTCCCTTTTAAAAGTCCCAGTGTGTGGGTGAGTGCCCTGAAGTGGTTTGAAGTGGTTTACGTGGGTATGGTAATAAATGAGTGAATGACTTATAGTTCATTTTAGATATATCCAACAATTGTTCTGTTATGTTAAAGCATATAATAAGTAAATAATAACTCACGTCTGCTTTTTATTTGCATGACATGCTAAAAAATACAACTAAATTCCATATCAGAAAAATCATTCACTTCTTGAGTGATAAATACTCAAAATACATTAAAAAAAGAGTTTAAGTGCTATTCAAGTGGCTTTGAGTCTGGCATCCTTCATGTTCTGACTGTCATTCTGATATTTGAAGTATCCATTTAAACTGAAGATTTTGGATAGGAATAGCTGACTTTTGTTCAGTTTCAACTTTTAAAATGTTTTACACAAGTCACAGTGTGGAATTCCACAATAACAATGGTGGATATCAACATGGAAACACCAGAAAGACTTAAATCTCCAAAGCATACACACTATTATATTCATATGTTATGCTGTTTGCTTTTTCAGACATCCATGATGAGAATGGTCTGAGACCAGTCATGGTGTACATTCACGGGGGCTCATACATGGAGGGCACAGGGAACATGATCGATGGCAGCATCTTGGCCAGCTATGGAAACGTCATCGTGGTCACCCTCAACTACAGACTGGGAGTGCTGGGTAAGTCTGATTGGTTTTATTGAGACGTTTTGTTCATTGATAAGCAATTTGATGCTCACAGGATCAGAAGCAGAGCCAGATCAAATCCCACATGTAATTAGAATGTTTGTATCTGTTATGATAGCAGGTGGTGTTTTAATTAAGGACCCAGTATGCGGGATAGGTGTACCCCACGACGTATAATAAGA
>JAUZSU010152418.1:0-14470 GCA_034780255.1 Parotocinclus maculicauda
TTTTCACATGGTCATAATGGGGTATTTTGTGTAGAATTTTGAGGAAAGAGATTAATTTAATACAATTTGGAATAAGTAACAAAATGTGGAAAAAGTGAAGCGCTGTGAATACTTTTCGGATGCACTGTATATGTATTGTGTGCGTGTGTGTGTGCGTGTGTGTGTGCGTGTGTATTAAGTGTGTATTTAGTGTGTGTGTGCGTGTATTTAGTGTTGCCAGCACTGGGGATTGATCCCTCAACTGGCCTACTGTCCCTCAGACACAGCCCGTCGTTCCTACATGTGACACCTGACTCTGCTGGAGGTACTGACGGTACCGTAGTGGTAAGCTAGTGCGTTTGACCGCTGAACCATCCAAGCAAATACGCTGCTCACAAAAATTCCTGGCTATTTTATAAAGAGATATTTTAATTTTAAAATATTCTCAAGTTTTTGCAAGCAGTATATATAAATAATTCTCTTTCTATTATATTGTAAGTAAAAATTAGAATAATTCACAAAGAAACCGTACATAATCTTGAGCCTTGACCATTTCCTAAAAAGAGACTGCATGACTTGTAAGATTGTGCAACATAAGAAGTTTTTCTCCAAAAAGGGAACAATCAAGGCAGCTCTGTGGTAAGTGCATATAGTAGCAAGAATCAATTCTACCTGCCTAAGCCATTTGTATCTCTACAGTTCTGATTTCAGTCTTCATTTGCAGTCTGATTGCCTGTAAGCCAGAATTGGTATGGATTCATTTTTCAAGTTTGTTGAATCTATTGAGTTTATAAAAGTAAAATGAAAAAAAAATCGAATCAAATATTTCTTTTACAATAAGGTTGCCACTGCAATGCTGTTCCAATGAATATGACCTGAATTTGCTAATGAATTAAAAAAACGAAATAGGTTCCTTTTTGTCCCTGAAGTTACAATTACATTTCCCAACTCTGCCATTTTACTATCACGCTCAAACACTTGGAACCCCAGTTGTTCTTGCAATAATTGTGAGAGGTTCAGGTCAGCTTAATTTGTTACCATCATCAGTTAATATGATCAATAGCCAAAAGCATGGTATAAGTCCAAGCCAGGTGATTTTCAGTCAGCCCCCATCTGCAGAGCCAGTAACTACTGATATTTTTACCAGATACAATCCAAACAACTGAGGGTTTAGGGCCTTGCTCATGGGCCCAACAGTTGCATATTACCCATGCTTGAATTACAAATCATCAGTAGGGGTTTGAAGGTTCTGCCATAACACCCAGAAGAATGCACTGAATGGGATGTCTGTCCATTGCAGGGTTGGGTAGTGTCGCTGGTACAGCATTGGGGCATGATCGCCTGACAGGCCTTCTCCGTGACACACAGCTATGTCAGCATGTAACACCTGATTTGGCTGAAAGGCACAGCAGGCCCCCGAAATCAAGTCTTGGCGGTTTCTTCCAATTGGGTCATCTATTACATGCCCATGTGTTAGCCTCCGTGGGTAAGTTTTTCTTTGCTATTAATAAAAGACCTTTATACACTGTATATATTGATTGAACTTCCAGTGGTACACATATTTATAATGAGACATCCTGTTTATAACTTGTAAAAGCCGTCATTGATATGCTCACAGGAAACAGTGACGTACAATTACAGTCAAGACCAAATCATAATGATGAACATCAGAAACAAACATGTAATGCAATGCAAAGGTTATTTATAAGTGGGTATTTATAAATATTTTATATTTATACCTGCTTAATCCAGTTCAAGGAAGCAGGGAACTGGGACCTTGCTTGTGGCATAGAGCACAAGGCATGATTCAACCACTGGTAAGTTACCACTCCATCACAAGACACATGCACATACTGTGAAGTTATCTCACAAGTTATTAACTGGAATAAATCTCTCTTGGTTTACTTGTGAAGTAAATCTTGTTTCTAAGTGTGCAGTGGAGTTTCAGTGGGTCATGAATTCTGTACCTGTAAACTGCTTTGATATTCTTTTCAGTTACTAGTGTAGCATGAATAGTACATGACTGTTTAGTGACATGTGTTAAACACAATGATATACCCATACATACACAAAAACATACAACACCATATAAGGACTAGTATTTAGTAAAAGACGAATTATTGTCACAATATCCACAGAGGACCAAATGCTCCTTTTTGACATAGGCTACATGGTTAAGGTTCGGTATTTATGATCTTTCAGATTTGCTCTGTAGTGCTGTTAGTGGAAATGATGCTTTAAAGTCCAGGTGAGATTCATGCTGTAAAGTGCAGGTGTGACTGAGAAGTGATCTGAATCTAAATTTTAATTCCATGATGGAAGCAAAAATTTTGACACGATGGTTGTCCTATGTCATAATTCACTGTAAAACAATTAGTGATAAAATGGCACTGGTGTAGGTGCAAAGGTAATTGCTTTAAGAGTAACCAGTAACTCTTTCATTCTGCTTCAAAGCCCTAGCACACACACACACACACACACACACACACACACACACACACACACTCTAAAGACATACTATAAAGCTGCTTTAAAACAATGTACAAAAGCACTATATAAATAAATATGATTTGACTTGACATGACAATTACTTATGCCTGTGCATCTCTGGGAGTCTTGGGTGTGTTTGAGTAGCCACTGTTGAATGGGACAAAAGAATACACTAATTGGACCATTTTGAGCCACAACCAGATGCACAGGCTTGATTGGCAGAGAATGGAATGTGGCCTGACTGATGATTGATTGACCTCTAAAAGTAAATTAGTAATCAAAAACATGACTCTTTTGAAACTTCAGCAAAAGAGTGCCACTTAGTCTTTCAATTTATTTAAAACCTTTACAATTTACAAAGACAAAAGAATAAAAATGATATTAAAAAGTAAAACAATGTGATCATATATGCTGTTCCTATCTGAAAAATTTGGGCATACAGTGGCAGTTTAATTGCTGGTTCTGTTACAGATCATATATTGTAACAAATGGGAAAAACTTATCTGATTACAGTGTGTTCTGTAAGTTTTAGATAACCTTGAAGGAATGCCCCAGTATGACAGTTGCTATGGCAATATGGAATCTCCCTAAAACGTCAGATGAATAATAACAGCTTGAAAGGATCTAAAGGGAAAATACCTATGTACTATACTCACATAAAAAGACACAAATGTATAAAGCACACTGAAAAAATGTGGCATTTGAGAAAATTTGACATTTCCATGACCCATTAATGTTCTTCTAAAGTCTCAGAGGTTAACTGACTTGTTAAAGAGTCAATAAAGTGTGCAGAAATATGTGATATTAAAAATTATAAAATTGCTCTCTGTTCTCTCGAAAAACACCAAAACATTTTACTTGTCCAGCGTACCCAAACCTTTGCTTAAGCCTTTAAATGGACTAATAGGTAGCAATTGGTTTTCATGTAACATTTAATAACAGGATGAAACTCACAAGGATATTAAAGAACATGCCGAACTCTTGACAGACAGCTGACAAGACTCAGACACCAAAGTTGTGTACCAACACTGTAATATCCTAGTGCCTTTGTAAATGTATTTTAAATATATTTTCTCTGCAGGATAAAAAGTGTTACAAGAACATTGTTAAGCCACAAACCATATGTTTGTTTTCTTTTCTTTTTCAGTTGTAATGCAACACTGTTTACAGAGTGCAAATTAAAAGGCGAGCGCTCCTCTCAGCAGTTTGCAGCGGATCATGTCAGCTCAGCTCCAGATTTAGGACTCTGTCAGTTCGAGCAATAAGCAATCTCACAAAAAGCTCATCTGCATAAGACCCTGCAGGGCTTTCAGCACTATTTCACATGAAAACACAGATGTTGTTCCACAGTCGTAACTTGGAGAAGTAGGCGTCTAATTGTGATGATGCTAGGGACATTTTTGTGTACTGCAATGCTTTGGATATAACTAGGGAAATTCCAACTGCATTCCAAACTGATCCATTATGTTAGCAAAATGCTGGATTTTTGCTGGAAATGCTAGAAACGAAGTTTTGGGCATACAGTATTTCTTTACAGTGCATAGTGCTTTATACAGTAGAACACTGTCTCAAAAGAGCTTTACAAACATCTAGGCATACGTTTTAAATGAGTAAACTAAGCCAACAGTGGCAAAGAAACCTTGGGGGAGAACAAGGCACAAAAAGGGCAGCATAGATGTTTTATTCATCCATTATCTGCCGCGGGTCGCGGGCCGGCCGGTGCCCACCCAGCAACTCTGGGTGCAAGGACAGGAACAACCCTAGACGGGGTGCCAATCCATCGTAGGGCACACACTCACACAATAAGGGCCACTTTAGAGACACCAATTTGACCTAATGCATGTCTTTGGACGGTGGGAGGAAACCGGAGTACCCGGAGTAAACCCACACACACACACGGGGAGGACATGCAAACTCCACACAGAAAGGTTCCAGGTCGCTCCACCCTGGGATTGAACCCGGGACCTTCTTGCTGTGAGGCAGCAGTGCTACCCCCTGAGCCACCGTATATATGTTTTATTTTAAAAAATGTATTTAATTACATAAATACTAAACTTACACTTTAATTTTAGAATACATACTAATTAATTAAATGAGATATACAACACTATACAGTAGTATATGAGAGAGGACAAACACAAAACCAAGAAATACTAAAGCTACAATGAGATAACAACAAACAAACAAAGGAAATAGATACCAAGTGGGCAGATGGATAACAGAACAAACTACAATCACTAACAACAAGAAGGGAGAAGGGAGAAGGCAGACACACCAATTTAAAAAGCTAGACTAAATCAACAGGCATAATGCAAAACTACATAGACAGCCTAACACACTAACAAAGGACAATTGGCTGAATTCATAGGCAAACAAGTAACCACGGAAAATAAGCCTAGGTATAATTAAGCAGTTTGTTGTGGATAATGAAAAGGGCCAGAAGCAGAAAGCCACATTATCATGACAGTAAATGTCTGGACAATATATAGCCCAGTAGACCAAGTTCAGGCAGATTGTCTACACATCTAGCAGATAGAGGGCTGGTGCTGAAAGAACAGCTTGGTCGATTGATTTTACATCATGATATATATATATATATATATATATATATATATATATGAGAAATATGATATATTATACATAGATGATTATTGATGATTGGTGCAATGCATTCGGGTACTTCGGTTGCGTCTTGGTGTGACCTATAAATAATTAAGCAGTCATTGCTCCTAAGTGTCACAACATAAAAATTCACTACATTATTAGTAAGCCAAGCTCAAGCCCTGAAACTGTCACTGCCATCTGTAGCAGGGGGTTCAAGAGGGTGGAACTTGCCCTGTAGTCTGGTGAGATTGTTGATATTTGTTCCAACCCTTACTGAGCAAAACAAAATTAACCAATATCAGAGCACTTCAAAAGTGATTTTGCTCTCTTGCTATGGATTGTGGTAGTCTAGAAGTTAAGGTACTGGAGTACAGACCAGAACATTCAGAGTTCAAATCCCATCTCTGCCAAGCTACCACTGCTGGGTCGTTATAAGATTGTATGAGTTATAAGTCAGTCTGGATGAAAGTATCTGCTAGTAATTAAAATGTACATGTTATAACAGAACCTGTGGTTTTACTACCCTGGTGCAGAGCGGTACTGGTTTTACTCCAGTCTGTTGGGGAGGTTCTGAAAATGAAATAAAGATATAAGCAATGAATATAAAATACAGAATGTGTGCATGTGCTTAGTTGGACTGTTCACGTAAGGGTCTCATGCAGGGATTCAACCAAGGATCTTACTTTATTACATCACACGAGGCCTACCACTGCAACACTTAGGATGTTAATCTACAGCCTGAGCAAACACACCTACACTGTTCATTAAAATTTGGGGATATTTCTTAAGGTTTTTTTTGTGAGCAGTGAGCAGTATATATTGTTTTTGCCATGTGGAACTGGCAGAAAACGAAAGTGATGATTGACTTTAAAAAAGGTATCTACCATCAAGCAGCTTGCTGAATGAGCTTACACTTGCTCATTGCTTGAGAATTAGAATATAAAGGGAAAAACAATCAGCTAAGGTTGAAGCTGTATAAGGTTTCCCAAGCCTAAATAAATGGTGTATTTATTTGTCATACTTTCTTTATGTACAAACATAACTATCCTTTCTCTTTTGTTTACTTTCTGCAGTTGCCATCTTAAATATAATCCGCCCAGAGTTGCCGGGTGGACAGCGGCTGGCCCGCGACCCCGTGTGGATTAAGCAGAAGACAATGAATGAATGAATGAATAGTGCCCCTTTAGGTCAGCATGTGCTTATGATGAAGCTCTGATACACTGTAGGCACATTATGACGTCACCTTCTAGAGGAAGATCATTGAACTTTGCTTGGAGAAAGCACATGGTAGCAGGCTTTATTAGCCCAAATGATCCCAGGAAAAACTGTACTGTGAGATTTCATAGTAAAACTGTAAATTGCTTGACAGTTTTGACCTGAACTTTCACTGTTTGACCATAAAGTTCACAGTTCTACTATGGATTTTTGATGGTAATTTGGCCACTTCATGGTTCCACTGTCAAAATTCATAGTACAAATGTAAACTTGGTTGACTATGAATTGACTGTCAGATTTCACATTTTTTTCCATGAATATTCAGCAGAATGAGCTTAATGAACAGTTGTATTAAGGTGATGCAGCAGATAAGGTACATGACTATGGACCAGAAGGTCCAGGGCTCAAGGTCGCAGGACTTTAACTCACACGCTTGGATTATACACTGTAAGACTGAATCAGTTGTAAGTCACTCTGGATAAGAGAGCCTGCTAAATGTAAATGGGAACATATATTGGTTATACGTCACTAAGAGAACCCCATATAATAAACCACTCTATAATTCCCATAATATTGGGACTGTGGTAGCCTAGCAGTTAAGGCACTGGACTCTGGACCTGAAGGCCACAGTTGGGTCCTTAAGCAAGGCCCTTAACCCACAATCGCTTGAATTGTAAGATTATATCAGTTGTAAGGCGCTCTGGATAATGGCGTCTGCTAAATAACGTAAATGTAAATGTAAATATTTGTGTGTGTGTGTGACTGGCCAAGAAACTCAAGGCTCGATACTGAGTAGAATGCTATGCTATGTATGCCTTCTGAAAACTCTTATCTTGTCACACTGCCAAAGATCTGTACGTGTGTGATCATGTGTCTACACAAAATGATCTCTCCCTCTCAAAATCATTTTGTCATACTACACCCTGAGAAATACGAGAAATTCAATACAAAACAGAGGGAATGGTGATTTTCTACGAGTAGGTGAACATCAGTGCTGTAATATATTGCTTACACAAATTATACGGTATTGCAAAATAAAATATCCCCTAATTTTTGCGAGCAGTGTTTGATAGGAAAAGTGAGCTTTTTAAAATGTAATAAGGTGATACATTTGAACTGCTTAAAATGCAAAACATTAAGCTCATTTGAAAAGTCAAATGTCACATCAAACGTGATTATTCACATAACTGTATGCCTTGATGATTTAGTTACAGTGCTGAAGTACTTTCCATCCTCTCCGTGGGTTTTCTGTTGTAATTAAATAACGATCGTGCTAATGGCCTCTGTGAGCATGCTGAGGTTTAGTGAAGTGTTTGAAGCATAGCCAGCCAAGTCTCGCGGGTGAGAAAGAGCAGAGGATATCTCATAGCCAGATGCTGAGAAAAAGGAGATGACAGGCAGCACTGAGACTACGTGCGCTAGTCTGACAGAGTTTTGTCAGCTCTCCTCCCTGTCATGACAGTGAGACCCGGAGTAAGCAAAACTGCAGAGAATAACATCCACACAAGTAGTATTTTGTTCAAAGCTTTAAGGAGATTGCCTTATTTTTTGTTCTGAAATGTGAATTTAATCGTACTTATAGTACTTATAATTGTAATTTATTTGATATAAAACTTTTGTTTATGCATCAGTTTGATTCAGTTCAAAGTTCAATTCAGCAGGGGCCTAACTGACCTAACACCAATTGACCTAACGCATTCAAAATACACACTGGAGGTGTGCAATCTGTTGAATCAGGGATCTCTGGTGCCGTGAGGCATCAGTGCAAACCACTGTGTCACCATACTACTTTTGGTATACTCATTCATTCATTATCTTCCACTTAATCCACATGGCGTCACAGGCCAACCGGTGCCCTCCCAGCAACTCTGGGCGCAAGGGCAGGAACAACTTTAGACAGGTCGCCAATCCATCGTAGGGCACACACACACAGTCACACACTAAGAGCCACTTTTAGAGACACCAATTAACCTAACACACATGTCTTTGGACTGTGGGAGGAAACTGAAGTACCCAGAGTAAACCCACACAGACACGGGGAGGACCCAGGCCACTCCACCCTGGGATTGAACCCAGGACCTTCTTGCTGTGATGAAGCGGTGCTACCCAGTGAACCCTTTTGGTATACTATTAAAATTAAATATGAAACAATAAAAAACTATAAAACATGATTAAATATTGCAATATCAGAGATCCCTCAGTCAAATTGGTCAACATAAACTGCTAACAAAACTTAGGGGATATTTTAAAATTAATATGAAGCAACTGAAAAAATTATAATTGGATTATATTTCATTAAAAAAGATTGTCAGAAAAGCAAATGAAAAGTCAAAAAAAGTTGATTGCTTAAGCAAATGAGTAGCTAGAGACATATTCATGGGGGCGAACAGAAGAATGTCAAACTGGACGAGCGTGCCATATATTGACTGTTTAGTAGTGTGTATGGTCACCCAAGACTGCCAAAGCACACTGACAGCGATGGGACAAGGACAGGATCAGATTGTTTAGCAGTTCTTGTAGGATCCTCTTCATATTCATTCTGAAATATCCCTTTATTTTTGTGAGCAGTGTATATACACTACATAGCCAAAAATATTTACAACCTCCCCTCAAACTGGTGTTCTCTGATATTTCAGCCATACTCACCGCTATCAAGTTTGAAATGAATCATACAGGTAAAAAACCTCCAATGACAAACAATGGCAGTAACACATAAAAGTCAATAGAATGGTGGCTGCCAAATTTAAAGGCTAGCACAGACCTTAAACCCATCAGACACCTTTGACATGATTTGGAATGACAGCTGCCATTACCCATTCTGAGCCACCAAAGCTTGTGACGTGAGTCAAAACACACCGACAGGAAAGTCTAAAATTATGTTATATGTGAAACATTTTGCAAATGTTAATAAGTTGTCCAGCTATATTACAACATGCTAATAGAAACCAGTATTTTGCTAAAGTGTAATGTGGGGGGCACCACGAGCACGAATCACATGCCCAGCTCACAACCAAAAGTACACTTACACACATAGGAATCCTAAAGGTCCTTCCCACCTCCTGAGTCCCAGAGCCCTCATGTCTCCAAACCACATGACAAGTGTTCACACCCACATAGCTGAAGTCTCTATGGTTTATAATTAGCCAATTATTAAAATGTGGAAGATCATTAAGTATGGGGCTGATAAACCGAAGTTCTTGATGGTTAAATTGGGACCAGAAAAAAGAATATAAGGGGTGCTCATATGATAGCGGACACAGTCTGAAGCCAGAGGAATGACAAGCTCCAACTTTTACAATAAAGTCTGGTCTGCATTGACTCATTGATATCTAATGTTCAGCCACAGTGTCCCCTTTCTCTGGTTTCTAATTAATGTCCTATAAACCGAGCAAGACAGATTGGAAATATCACTTATGTCCATGATGGACAGTCAAGTAAAATATAAACAAATGATACTTTATACATATCTGTGTGCTTGGCCCCACTGCCAAAGGCTAAATGAATGTGCAAACTATGCTAATATGCTGAGCTACAACACACATGGAATGAAAAAGCTGCATGTGTTTGGCCAAAGGGGTGACACTATGTCTGCATCTGTCGTTGTGGCACAGCAGCACTGTAACAGCATGATCCTCTGGATTTCTGTCAGTCTGCCTTCTTCTCCTGCCAGCTTGCATCACCATCAACCCCGGGAAGAAACACAATGCAGGACAACTACCCAGGGTAACAACCATGGCAAGATACTGACACGAACAAACACATTCTTAGAGATACAAAACAATATGTATGGCGAAATTAACCCCAAAATGAACGAAATTACAACACCGCTAACTTATATAACGTGTCTATTAATATATAACTGAAGATATTGCCAAATGAGCTGCAAGTAAGCCATATTACTATGTTTAAAAAATTTGGCAAAGCACAAATTAAAGGGACTAATATACTTAGCAAGCCAAATGTGACCCTAAATATCTTGGTATCCCATGTCACAGCACATAGTATGCAGATAAGAGAGTGATAGAAGTCTCCCTGAAGAACAGGGAATGCAGTCTCATAAAAAGTGAAAAGAATCCACTCGAAGACCAGACCCAATTATACAGTAAATTATCACTCTTCGGTGGGCTTTGTATAGAGACAGAAAGCAATAAAGGCTTTGCCCTGCATCTCTGGGTCCATCTTAGACCAGCGTTTCACAAAAGTACTTAACTTTGACACACTACTAATACAAAACAACATTCACATATTTGTGTATTTTTGTTCAAAACTTTTAAAGCTACAGATGTAAAAAAGACTTAATTGTGTTGGTATACAAATGCACAGTATCAAATGTCTGGAAGTTCTAAATATAATTCTGCAACTACAGGGTTTTCCTACTCTATTCCGTCAGTGCAGTTAGCATCAGTCCTTAACCATTTCAGTATAGCTTGCTCAGTGGCACATTGTCTGATTCTGAAACCGCCAGTAGTCAAAATCAAAGAGAAATGTATTTCACCAATGGCACCATGTGATCAAACTGCCCCAAATCATGGAAATTGTCATAACACACCCAAAAGAACCCACAAGAAATTTGGTCAGGGTTAGGAGTTTGCATGTCCTACCCATATTCACTAGACTCTGGGATGCAGACATGTTAAATTTGGTGTTTCAAAAGTGCCCATAGTGTGTAAGTGTGTTAGTGTGTGAGTTTATGTGACCTATGAATTACTGGCACCCTGTCTAGAGTTGTTCCTCCACTGGCTAGGCACCGGCACCCTGACTAGGATTATGTGGATAAGAAAATAATGAAATAATATTACTTTCTCACCTTCCATACAAGCCATTTTAAGGTGGTGGGGGCCTGACAACACACCCCTGCACACAGTGCCAGTTTATCACAAAACAAATGCACATGCACTCATTCACACTGGGACTCTTTAGATACACCAATTGGCCTAACACATGTTTTCAGAATGTGTGAAGGTAACTTTAGTACCAAGAAAACACTCCCATAAATGGATCACCCAACCATAATATTGCGAACCCAGCTTAGGACAGTTTAGAACCCATGCCCTCAGGAACTGCTATTTCCAGCAGCTCTCCCTTACCATTAAGTCAGAGCTGCTAGTATCATATTCATCTTTTAGAATATGGTGATTGTTTCCTCATATAACATACTCATCTTTGATTTAGATAAAAATGATAAAAAATATCAAAATGAGCTGAGCTTGGAAATCTAGTCTGAGTAAGCTATCAGACTCAGCTTAAATAATGCACTTGCAGTCTAATCACCATAAATACCTTGGGAATCCCCAGTTATGGCCAGCTGAATTGATTTCAGCAAGCATGCTGCATGAAATCCTGTAACATTTCTGCATGAATAGGAATTAGTAATCGTTTTTGACAGGGTGAAAACTGTGGCAGGTTGGGTACATTTTGTCTGAAAATTGTCTTTAAGGCTATCAACAAGTAACTAAGCATAATGGTTAGAGAATAAAACTGCTTTAATTTGATCAATGCAGTATTTTGTATGTATACCTATATGTATTTATAATTTGTGAATCCTTTAGAATATTCTGTATTTCTGCATAAAAAGGACCTTAAACACCTTAACTTTTACATTTACTCATTTAGAAGATACATATCCAGAGTGGCTTACATTACATTACGGCATTTAACAGACGCCCTTATCCAGAGCGACTTACAATTCATTCAGTCTTACAATCCAAGTAATTCTGGGTTAAGGGCCTTGCTCAAGAGCCCAACTGTGGCAGCTTGGCAGAGGTGGGATTTGAACCCTGGACCTTCTTGTCCAGAGGCCAGTACCTTAACCGCTAGGCTACCACAGTCCACAATTCAAGCAATTGTGGGTTAAGGACCTTGCACAAGGCCCAAACACTGGCAACTTTCACTTCTTAAGTTTCACAAATGTCCTACAATTAGATAAAGAGAACCTAGTGAAACAAATCAGACCAAATATTATACTTGGTAATTTATTTATTTAGGATAATGGTTGAATATTACATATCATTCAGTGGCAAAGGTGATTCCAACAATCCACATTCAAGACTGGACTGTCCAGAAGGTTATTAGTAATATTTGAAATGGATAAGATCAAAATAAAGCATTTGGTTTAATTAAGAACCGTCATGTCTGGCGAAAGAAACCACAACATTCCAGGATAAAACCCTTATCCAGTATGTAACATGGTAGTGATAGTATCCTGTTTTGCTACATCTGGACCAGGACAACTTGCCACCATAGATGGAATAATACTTTTAAAATTATATCACTGAATTTTATAGGAAAATGTCATGACATTTGGTCATTTTATTTATTCAATTGGGTTTTCTTTATCAAATGTTAAAACTGGTATTGTTGTACACCATATTTATGTGAAAATTGTTGTACACAATTCTAAAGAGTTCACAAACCACAAAGTACCACTGTAGTACTCTACCTCCGCCAAAATACGACAAGACAATGCCACTAAGTCTAATGCCACTCTTTATGGAAACATGCTAAACCCCATAGCTGCTCCTATAAGGATGTTCATTTATCCTCAACACGGTATTGTTAGCTAGCTTTTTTATCAATGTCATCTTCTTGTTTCCATCTGTGATCCGCAGACATTGAAAGAAGAGTGATATCTTGAGCTAATGCTCTTTCTACCCCAGAGTTCTGCTATTTTCTTTGATTTATGAGTATGTGCCCTTTGGTGCAGCTTCCTGCATGTGAATGACCAGGCGATTTATTTATTTCCTGTTTTTGGCCTTGAGAAACACCATAGCTGCTATTATAATATATTTTGTCATAGATGATAGTCCTACTGAAATATGAGCTGACATCCTCAGAGTTTGGTGTACTTTTGTATCCAGGAAGTATAAACTTATTCCAGCATTCAGGCAGGGCACTACTGTGTAGCTACTACTTAAAGGTATAGTCAACACTTTTGGTGGAAGTTAGCATAAGCTAGCTGCTATGTACAAATACAAATACACTATATCCTTTCAAAGCTATTCTGCAAAACACACAGATGCTGCCTAGACTAAATTAATGCAACATGACTGACAAGCAAATTGGTTCTATGATTGTATGTCATGTGGTCCACCAAATAAATATTTAGACCTCACCTTCCATGCTAATTTTCCTATATGGCCGTGGGCTATTTGTCTTATTAAATAATTTGTCGATAGACAGGCTCCATGCTTGGTGCATTAGAACCAATGGGTAAGTGCAGAGTTGGAGGAGCTCCAGTGGAAACTGAATTCCTGTGTGAGCTGAGATCAATTCTAACTTAACTCTGATACAAACTGGCATCTTTTCTAGTCGGAAAGCAAACTTTTGTACTCACATCCAATCATCATCATGGCCACAGCGAAAATCTTCTCTCCGTCCGTGGTGGGGGCGATGTTCCCAAAGCCAATGCTGGTCAGGCTGGTCATGGTAAAGTAGAGCGAGGTAATGTAGACTGAGTCCTTGCTGGGGCCACCCTCCCATTTTCCTGTGCCACTGCTGTTAAAACGATATGGTGTACCCACCGCCTCACCCAGCAGATATAGCCAGCTGTCGGTGCGTACCATGTTAGCGTCCTCATCGATGACCTCGTAGTCGCCGATGCTGTACCAGATGCAGGCCAACCAGTGAGCAGCCAGGCCAAATACACACACCAGCAGCACTAACACGGCAGCACCATACTCGATGTAGTGGTCCAGCTTACGGGCCACACGACCCAAACGCAGCAGTCGTACCACTTTCAGAGAGCTGAAGAGACTGCTGATGCCCTGCAAACCACAAAGAGTATTGATGCAGTTAGACTTAACATAGCACAAAGTAAAGATATGCACCTAAATGTTCAGCAAATTTGCAGCAATCCAAAATTTATATCTGGCTGCTTTATTTTTTTCAGTGAGCATATTTGGGTAGCATTAGGGTAGCAGCATTGTCTGTTACTATTAATTTTGCTTACCAAACATATTTGTGGCATCTATGCTTTATATGGATTAGCAAAAGTGTCCTTGGGCAACCTACTCTTCAATTAATATATTTTCTCACAAATATTTACTCACTTTATAAATTAAAATGTACAAAGCGAGATGCAGCCCTTTAACACTGTCTTGTGTTCTTACCAGTGGCGATTGCTCTAAGACTGCAAGGGAAGCTCAGCTTCCCCTAAAATGTAAAAAAATAAGTGATCAAATAT
>JAUZSU010152427.1:0-14470 GCA_034780255.1 Parotocinclus maculicauda
TCCACATCATTGCATTCAGTTTTTATTCACAATTTGTTTAGTGTCCCAACTTTTTTGGAATCC
This sequence comes from Parotocinclus maculicauda, assembly GCA_034780255.1. Taxonomy (NCBI): domain Eukaryota; kingdom Metazoa; phylum Chordata; class Actinopteri; order Siluriformes; family Loricariidae; genus Parotocinclus; species Parotocinclus maculicauda. The sequence goes on from JAUZSU010152427.1 coordinate 64, forward strand.
GCTTTGTATAACTGATAAAGAGAAATCATGTTTCACTTTATTTGTCATGCTAAGCAATTGACACTTATATTTAATTAATAATAATAACAATAATAATAATAATAATAATAATAATAATATTCTTTAAAAGCAAGTAAAGGTGCAGCCTGCAAGACATTTCCTTGGGAATACAATTTTTATAACTTTTCATTTAGCTCTTGTTACAGACTGGGTGTTGTCCCATTGTCACACCTGGTTATATAACCCTCAAAAATAATCTGTCATTTTTTTTTCCTATTTTAAAATGACAACCATTCATTTTTTGCTGCATAGAACTTCTGTCAGCAAAAGGGGGTTTCTTTTTTCCAGCTTGCCTCAAAATGTTTTACTTTGCCAGTTTTCCTACGTAGCACTATCTAGGCCTCACTTCACTGTTTCAAACAAACATTTTGAGGAAGCTAAATATAACCCAGCATAATTTATAGCTTGTCCTCGGAGAAACTCTTATTTTGGTGGAGTCACACTGAAGTGAACTTGCCTCTAATGTCATAACTGAGAGCTCCTTCCTTGTTTACTCAGGCACACTTTACATAAATGCTTTGCTGTTTCATGTATTTGCACTTGCTCTTAAATTAAAAGCTGTTTGCTGTCACCCATACAGACAAGACAGTGTCAATTGGACTAAGACACTTTGTTCCTCTTGCCATGTTGCTAAAGAGTGTTTAATTCATAGACATGAAACAGTGTTCGCTAGCACAAATCAACATCCATTGAAAGCCGCAAATATCATAGCTCATACCATGAAAGAAACTAGCTGTTATTTGTCAATCATATCTTAATCAGAGGTCATGGAATTTAGTTGCTCCTTGGTTTATATGTAAAATAAGTTGTTCAGTTATAAATAAAACAAGTGGTGTGTATTATGAGCAGATGCCCCAGTGCACCCCAGAACACTTCCTAAACATACAAAGAAAGACATATATGGCTTGCAACATTTTGAACCGCTTTACTGATACCAAATAGAATGCCCTTTGACCATATATACAGTGGGTACAGAAAGTATTCAGACCCCTTTAAATTTTTCACTCTTTGTTTCATTGCAGCCATTTGCTAAAATCAGAAGGACGACAGCTCAGTTAAGAGGCTTTATTCAAGCACACAATACATGACCAGGAAACATGAAATTGGCCATGTTACGATTCACACTACCAAGTTCCAAACTGCTTTTGAATGCAATGATAGTTCTCATAGACTGAGCTTCATAGGTCGGCATTGACTGTAGTGGTATAAGATTAATTGACATTAGACTGTGGCTCAAGATCAATACATTGATGACTCACACTTGATATTTCTGCTAGCCTGATTGATGACTTTGGGTTTGGCAAATGCCAGAAGAATGCATAACATTTACTATGCATAGATGAAGCATAGATGGATAATGAATTATGAACAGATAACTTAGGGAAGATAGATCTGTTCAGGATGGGGAAGATGGTTTGAGGGTGGATGAAGGATGGATATTGATATATGAAGGATGGCTGACAGGTGGATGTTCACCTTAAGAAGTTGTTAATGTTGATGTTGTTGATGTTGATGTGTTTCCTGAAGCATTGACTGCTTTGGAGCTTAATAGAGAGTGTTTCCATAGTCAAGCAGCTGCACACAAACCCAAGGTCACCTTGGAACCTGACCAAGGTCTGCCAAAGCCCAGACCTCAACCTTATGGAACAACTTTACTATTAATTGGATACCCAAATCAGCAGGAGTGTGCAACATGTTTTAGCCACACAGCTCCAGTGTCCCTAGTTCAATCTCGACTTTGGCACTCTATCTGTCTGTGTGGAGTTTGCACTCCTCCAATGTCTGCATGCGTCTCAGGTTTCCTCCCATATTCCACATAAGATGTGTGTTAGGTTAATTGGTGTGCACTTAGTGTGTGAGTGTGTGCCCTATGATGGTTTGGCACCAGCTTTCCCGTGACCCTGACTCAAAGATTAAGTGAATAGGAAAATGAATGAAAAAACATAATGAATGGATACCCAAATAAGAGACAGACCTTATAACCCAGAGTTATTATATATACCTTTTTAGAAAAACTAGGGGAAATCTGCCCTAGAGGATTGCAGGCTCCAAAATGTGGACCACACATTAATATCCATGGATCTGGATATAGTGTTTGAGTGTCCAGTACCCACAAACTATTAGATATTATTTGTTGGCAAAATATGACATAGTTTGTGAATATGGGAAAATTGGTACTGGACAAGCTAGAAAAACTATTTGTGTAATCTAAACGACAGTCACCCAGTGTGAAGCAAAATTAATGTTTGTGAGCAAAAATGTTTAGCATGACTGCCTTCCTACATACTGCACTGTATATCAGTGAGACTTTGTGAATTTTAAACAATCATGATATGTTTAATCATTTCCTCAATTTTAGATGTACCACTGTAGAGTGACCTTGTCATTTTGACTATTTTCTGTTTAAGAGCCTTTCCAGCAAGTAAAATGTTTGAAAGTGGACATAGGTGAAGTACCTCGAGGCACCAAAACTATGAAAATGGATACATGACGGAAGAATATTTGATAATGGATATACTGTAGGATGATCCAATGATGATGGCTGGAGAATATAGAATGAATGAATGTATGATGAATATGATGATAAATGGATGATGGAGGTTGGTGGTAAATATGGTGATATATGACTGATGATTAATGGATGATGATAACATTGAATAGTAAATGGACCAAGTATGATTAATCAATTATAATAAATGATAAATGAATAGTAAGTATTTGATAAATCAATGATGGATATCGGTGGTAATTATGATGATGTATGACTGATGACTAATAGATGATGATAATGATGAATAGGGGATGGACCAAGTATGATGAATCAGTTATAATACATGATGAATTAGTATGTATTTGATAAATGAATGATACACATGATTGATGACCTTAAATGGTTTATAGTATGGCTCATAATTATGTTTGTGTGATGACTGGAAAAATAATAATATGTAATATAGAAATGAATGGTGGATGATAAAAATGAAGGGAAGCTTTTAATAATGATGATGATAATAATATATAGATAATAAAAATGATTGCTGATAGATAGGTAATTGATATATTATAGATAACAGATGATTAATAGAAATTATAAGAGAGTGGTGATGATTATAACTGGCTGATGATGCATATGTTAATGAATAACAAATGAATACTGATAAATGCTAATAATGGATAAATTATGGATCAAGTATAAATAATGAATGCATTATAGAATATGGATAAAGAACGTATGATTGAATATTGATAATTACACTAAATAGATGCTGCTGATAATGTTTGTGGATAAATAATTGGATTCCTGATAATGATGGACAGAGGAGCCAATGATGGCTGGATGGATGATGGAAATGACAAAAGTTTGATAATGATGATTCTGAATGAATAACATGGCTTCATAGTGGTTATCAGTGATGCCTCGCAGCTCTACAGTCCTGGTCAGATTGATGTTTGTGTGGGTTTACTCTCATATTGCAAATATGGTAGGTCAGCTATTATCTGTAATGTGTATTAGAGTGATTGTGTGTGTGCCCTGCAATAGATGCAATATGTTTTGTCTAGCAGGATTCCTTCCTTTTGCCATGTGCCACCAGATATATTAAAGATTGAATTAAGTAGCATGAAAAGTGAGTGAGTGAATAAACAATGGATGATGGAGATACTGATAATGACAACAAATTATGTAAGAACCCCAATAAATTTGCAGTTATTTATGTGCCAAATATAACATTTTCTTAGGAACATGAAAATAGTATTTTGTTCATTGTTGTTTTAGAGAGTTACAGGAAATTGCCACCCTGCCACTAGGCAAAGTGGAAAGTACTGTTTGTGAAGGTGATATATCAGTTATCTGCTACTAAATACAAGTTAAGTTCAGTAAACTTTGTACAGCACACAGGCCTAAAAAAACCCACAGATATTGCAAGACAATGTCAGTATAAACCCTCAAGCAAAACCAATTCTTAATTTACTTATTCTTTGGAGAAAAGTATAAACTATATTTGGCATTTGTTAGACCTGTCTTTAAAATATTTAATCAGGTTCTTATTACTTGTCATTTAAGTTGTGAATTTGGTACTTATGTTTGAATCCCCCTTTAACATGCCCATAGTGAACACCCACTGATTTTGTTATTTGGGTGCTAGCAGGCCATAATTATATTAGTCTGCATACAAGCATGCCACTATTATGCTAGTGTTATTGCTGAAAATGGTCCATGATATAAAGGATTTAAATACACTAAATTGTTAATTAAACAACTCTTAACTATATCATCTAATCCCCCAAAGAAATTGGGTCCATTTTGAGTCTTGTTCTTCCAAAGGTTTCTTGCTTAATATGTTTAGGGAGTTTTTCCTCATCACTGTCACCCTGGGTGACATTATATGTAATTTTGTCCAGTTCTGTAAGTGTTTCATAATTTGGATTCAGCTGTTGAAGTCTATCTGTGAAATTTATGGTTTGAAGTTTTGGCAGTATCCACCCCCTGCTCTTGTAGTGACCCTATACTCACTACTCTCTGGGTAGCCAGGACTGTTTATGCCTACCATTATCTGTGGCCACTAAAAATGTTGTTTTAGCAATTTGTGTTAAATTAGCGATTCAATTAAAAAAGTAATTGTCTTTAAGACAGCAAATGTTCATTAGTGAGGAGAGTAGGACACTGGGTATCAAGGTGACATGCAAAGACCAGGTAGAAGAAAAATTAAAAGGATAGAAGAGTAGTGCACTTAATTTAATAAGAAGATCACAATTTCATGCAACATTTGCATTTTAGTACGTTTAGTATGCATAATACTACACAGTTAAACATATGAATCTTTTATGCATGTAATAATGTTAATAATCTTGCCTTTCAAGTACTCAAAATGCTTTTTTGTATACCATCAGGCCAGAATAACGTAAAATTAGTCATCAAGTAGCCATCATTGTTCCTTTATACTCACATGCTTGTTTATACTGGTGTCTAGTTTCTTATATGAAAGCATGAGGTGCATTAATAAGCTAATAATTGTTACGAGATGTGGTGGTTTTTTAGTAGGACCCAAGTATGCGAGATAGACGTATCCCACGATGTATAATAATATTGAGGAAATAATCTAGAACAACTTAAAATTGAGATTTTTAGAGCAGAGCGTAAGGCTCCTAAACACAAAAAAACCAAAAGGATGAAAGGGCGCGCCGCTGTGTTGTGTCCGGACTGGGAGCAACGCGTAATCCAATCATGAGAGGGCGCCGAAGCTCCAACGGGGCAAGCGTGCAGAGGGCACGACTTGGGGCGTCTCCCAAGTGACGAGGCACGGAGGTAGTCCTAACGCCAGAGGGCGAAGGTGAGCTCAAATGCGCATTTAGCGCGGAAATGCCATACCGGGGCGCGCATACCTCAAACGCGCAGCCGTGTGCCTACTCTTTTGGGGCGTGTCTCATTTCGAGAAGGCAGCCGACTAGAGTGAGGCTTAAGAGAGCGAAGAAGGCGTCGAAGCACCAGGGGGCGAGCGTGACCTCGGGCGCACGTGTGGCGCAAAGAAGCCAAGCCGGGGGGCGCGTCCTATTCAGGACGAGCAGCCGGCTGGAGTGAGGCTAGTTGAGTACCAACGACGGAGGAGCATGAAACCAGGCTTGCGAGGAGTGCTCGGGGGTTCCCCCCTCATATGCGTCCATAGGCACTGAAAGCCCCCGGAACGTTACCATTATCCCTTAAGGTGCGCGCCAGAGCGCGTCGATGGTCGGGCGCGCGTACCGAATGGAGATCGAACGACAATGACCTGGCCCTGAACAGTGCTGAAACCCACACCTAAATAGCACGAGAAGCAGCTGTTAAGAATCAGGTCACAGATCGCTCCGGGGCGAAGGTAGGAACCCTAACAATAATAAATTAAAGGTATTCCACTCAAAGCCTAATCAGTTATTAAGTGCTCAAAATAAGCAATTCTATTTTATTTAACACAATGTAAAAAAAGAACTCTAGCTTTTTCACATCATCCAATGCAGGGCCATTATTGTCCTCAATTGTCAAGCCTACTCTAAGACGCTGGTATGTATTCTGACATTTGTGCCCAAAAGTGTCCTAAGTCAAGGCAATAAGTCACACAGAGGGATACATTTAAGGTATTTGGAATGAGGGAGGAAACCACAGTATCCCGATAAAACACAGGAACATGGAGAACAAACAAATACAACACCGGCAGCAGCCAGATCTGGCCTCAAACCTGAGTCTCTAGTACTGTGAGGCAACAGCATTAATCATTGCACCACTGTGCTGCCCTATAATTAATATGGGTAAGGTTTACTTGACGACTGAAAATAAAATCAATAATCAAATTACAAATTGTAAGAATTACAATTATGCAGTGCTATACAGCTCTGCCTGGTGGAAAATATTATTTATTTCTAAGTACTATTTAAGTTTAGAAAGTGAAATTAACATGTCCTAATGTAGTATGCATGAGCACATCAGTGTGTTCATTTACACAATATCAAACCCTTTGGAGAAAAAGGGTGAGATAATAAGGGATAGGAAATTTTAATGATTAATTAGTATGCAGTGGAATATGAGAACACAAGTAAAAGAGAATATGTAATCTAAACGTTAGTAAAAAAAAAACATGTAATAAGTAAGCTAGATGCATCGATTCCACCTCTTTTATTGCTGGACTGCAAATTAGAGCTTTGATATAACAAGAGCATCTTATATTTTGAGTATTTTTTTCTGGGTCAAACAATCTCTGTGTTTGCTAGTGGGAAGTGTGTTTTAGTTCAACAACAACACAAGCCAAGCTACCAGCACAACACAGTCCTTCACACAGCAGCACCTCTCCACCTGTGGGCATCCCGCGACCCCCTGGGGCTGAGTGTGACATGCTTGCTGTGTGAATCATCTCTCCACACTGTCACTTCTCACTGTGACATCTCATGTTTATACAGGTTCTTGTTTAATGTTTTACAATATCAAATGTGTGCAGTATTCCTCATCTGACTATATGATACTTTCTCATTCATAGTGCTCTAAAGCAAAAGGGCAATCTATTATTCATTACCCAGAAACAGGTTATATGTTTATATGACTAAGTGCAAAATAATGTTAAATCAGATTTTGGCAATAATTTAATTAAAGCATTTAGCACTAAAGTAATCTCACAATAGGATAGTAATCTAATGGTCTCTATAGGTAACACAGCAATTAGACTTACTTTATTATAAGTAGCACATTTTAAGTGTTATTTTATTGTGCAATATAATTTTTCCAAAAGTTTGCAATTTTTTTTTTGCAGAAACTAAAGCAATTTGTAAAGATACTCCCCACATGCTTCCAAGACAGTTTTGATATATAATCCCTCCAGCAGGTCCTGGGTCTACCCTGGGGGCTAAATTCAGAGGGATGTGTCTAAAACATGCTGTACCTATTCGGATACTTCCTGTGGGGGCAATATTTTGAGGTGATGATAATCCCTCAACTGGTTTTGTTTTTGCTGCTTTTACCATTAACACTGATTACTTTGTTACTGTAGCTCAAGTTAAGCTATGGAATATATCAGATAGTAAGTAAATAGTTGACGTGTTGGATGTTGTAGAAATGTTATAAACACCTTAGCAAGTTTAAAAAGAGACAAATCGGTATGGCCAGATCTTTCAGTGAAGCATCTCCTAAACAGAAAGTCCTTTACAGTGCTCAAAGGATCTGCTGCCAACATCTTGGTGTATTGTGGAATACACTCCTGTAGGTCAGAGCCTTTGCTGCATTAGGGGGACCTAAACAACCTTAGGCAGATGATTGGTGGATTCAATATTATGGCTGATCAGTGTTTGTCTGTAACTATGAATACCCCCCACCCCAACACACACACACACACACACACACACACACACACACACACACACACACACACACAATAAATGAATGTATACAATTTAATTTAACAATTGTGACCTAAAGCCACCAGGTCAATTTAAAGTGTTATGTCTATGTGAAAAAAATGTGCCTTTATCAATTGTAAAATTTCGCCATTGTGAGATCATCTCCACTAACACTTACGCCGAACTACTGTTTCAGCTTCCCAGAATCCTGGCTGACAGACGGCAGAGTAAGAGAATGTGAACATGAAAGTGCTGACATTTACTCCAGAAAGCAAGCAGCACTTCATGGATGCAGGATTTTTCTCACTCATGAATGTCAAAGCATCTCTTATTGATCCGTCTGTAACCAGAGTGTAGAGCTCAAATGTATCCAGCCTTAATTATTCATTTTTTTTTCATCTGTCTAACATCAATTGCAGGCTGTCTGTTCCATCCAAGTACTGTATATTTGACAATATGCCTTATATCTGCCCACATCATTACTGCACAACATGATGGGATGGGAGAGATATTCACTGCTTGTTTGAAATAAAACAAGCCATCCAGGAACAAACCTGCTGCTTTCAGTCTTTGAAGAACAGTTAAGAAAGTGAATAGAGCTCAAAGCCAAATAAGTGAATATACATTCATTGAGATTTGTAACTTAAGATGGATCAAACCGCTACTGTATAAACTAGTAGAATGTAAGTTAGCGCATTGTGGTAGAAAATAAAATAATTTAATGTTTCATTGTATGTTGTGTGTTCTGTTCTGACTGCATTATTGATTATTAATTAAACCTAATGTTACATTAATTTAAATATAATCTATCATCTTATTAAGAGAATACTGGTATAAACAGGGGAGGAGCAGGTGAAGAAGTCACAGAAAAGGGATTGAGATGAGGTCTTAAATGGATCAGTCATATATTAATATATTAACATTTGTACCATTTATCAAGCATTTTGCACAAACAGGCCAACTCAAAATTAGTCTAACGTACCACATGCAATTCGGTATGAAACTGGAGAATGTGTTATATATAATCCACACATTGCACTGATAATTTCAGTTTCCAAGTTTTCTGTCAACAAAAATCAGTACTATTTAATATGTAGTACAATTTTAGTTTTTAAATTGGCCTTTAATTGATTTGTAGTAAGCACAGTTGTTGTTTTGTTTACTTAATTGCTGTTTATAGTATTATCCCAAATTGAAATTTTTCAGTTACTCATATAATTTTTGAATGCTTGAACTACAATAGAAATATTTTGGGGGATATTTAGGGGACATCCAATTACTCATGTAATTTGTTTCTCAATATCTGAAATTGAAGCAGATTTTTTTTTAACTCAGCAATATAATAGATTGCAATTTAGATTTTTTAAATTTAGCAGTGAGTTTTGTGTGTTGATGGAAAACCCAAGACATGGAATGCTGTTCTAGATAAGGGAATAAGCTATAAATGACAAGAATGTGATATTGTACTGGTATTGATCCAGTTGTTTCTCAGACTGATGGAACAACAACTAGAACCTCTACCTACATTGTTTCTGTTTGGACCAGATCTAGTATTTAAAAGCATTGCAGTAATATACTTTAAGCTAATGTGTGGAATGAGTCCTTACTTTGCACAATGGGTGAGTCAATTGTGTTGTTAGTGTTAATTTATCCTTAACTATTTTTCAAAACAAACACTTTTATATTACACATAAGAGATGATTTTGCTCTTGGATGCACGCTTTCATTTATAATACATTCTTGCCAATTTGTGTCCACAGGAACAGCAGGAGCGTGGGCTTTGAAACCAATGAGGAAAAGCAGACTCAGCACTAACATAGCTGCCATAATACACTCCTCTATGATTCTCTCTACACTAGCCAGGAGCTTTAGTTCACCTTCCCAGAATGGCAACATTGCTGAAGTGCTAAATAAACCTGTGCTTTCTCTTGGGGTGATGTGCACCATCTGAGCAGACACTGTCAGTCAAGGTCTCACTAATCTTGCTCTTAATTTGCTGTAGCAGACCATGAGCTGCAAGTAATCTCAGTGTTAATTTGTGCTCCTGGGTCCTTAGATGCTGTGAGAGGCATGGTGCCACAGGCTGCCAAGACCAGATAAGAACTCAAAGAGAGAGGGAGAGACGGTCAGTTCTGCCACTCTCAGTATTATCACTGTAATTGTTGAGACCAGTAGTAAAGTTTCTTAATGGGGCAGTGGTGACCCAATGATTACTGGACTATTAGCGAGATGGTTGAAGGTTTAAGTCCTGGCTCTACCGAAGCTGCTACTATTGGGCCCTTGTGTAAAGCTCTTAATAATTAGTTAATAATTAACATTGGCTAAGAGCATCTGCTAATAACTAAAAATAAATGCAAAAGTTTAAACTCAGATGAAAAAGATTTGAGTATCTACAATGCTTCATCAACCTTCTTATTTTAATAACAGAGACACATTTAGCAAACAATGCTGAACCAATCATTGAAAATGTATTTGAGCTTTGTATTTAATACATTTAACAAATGAAAGGACAATATGTCCTTTTTCTGTCATCATTTACACAATACAGAGGTGGGGAGAAATATTAATTACTTGCTTATATCGTATTGACGCCAAAGCCAATAACACGCAATTGAGTTAGCATCTTTGGTGGATACAGGATCCATAGATGTTCACTGAATGGTAAAACCGGTTTGAGAATAATGTGATACACACACACACACATATATATATATGTGTGTTTATACTTTGTTTACACCTGTAGTGTACCTGTTCCATATTTAGCATTTGATTTGGTCATTGGTTTCTTTGCCATCTGGGCCTGTTGGCAAAAATGAGTCATCATTTGTCCCCACACAGCAGATCCAACAGCTTACCAGTTATATAGCCTTGTCCAGGTCTCACCATTCCCATTGCCGTCCCATCAAAGTTATTAACGATCCATCCTTCTCCTGCTGAGCCTCTTGCCATCTTCATTTCTCTCCTTGTCCTCATTCTCTCAGTTCGCTTTCTGTGATCTAACTATCCATCTGCTGCTCTCAGTTTATCTAGTTCCTTTTGTATGGATTTTACCATTATGTCTCTCTATCTCCCTCAGAATCTGAGACCCACTGCATTCTCACTTGGTTTGTGTGTCTGGCCTATAGTCTGTTACTCTGCCGTCTAGCTTTAATATATAAAAGAACAGCTCTCTTATCATATGCTTTAAATAACCTTTTAATAAACTCCATCTTTGTGATATTGTCAATTTCGCTTGCTCATTTGCCTTCTCTGGAGCATGTCAAAGTCATTCCGTTTGCCTGCACATGGGGAAGTTTAGGCTTCATTTCTGTTTCTCATATTGCTCTTGAGTGAGGCCCGTGCCATATTCATCACACCATTGATCTCCATCTGCACTGTACCTGCAGAGTTTGCTGAATGCATTGTGTTGTTGTAATGATGGTTAACAGAAGACCCTGTCTTGCCACTTTTGGAAACTATTATACATAATGTTTATTAATAGGTCATATGGTAAGCTGTCTACTGGCAATGTGCTTTCAAGGTTATCTGTGAGCCATGCCCCAAGAGAGGTTTTTTTCTGTCACACATGAGCAGGCTCTCTGTACCAAGGCACAGCCTGTAGCAATTTCACAATGCTGTCACACTTAGCTCGTACAGTGTCATTATAGAAAAGCATTATGCACACAAAGTTAACTTGACATTTAAAAATTCCACAATTTTATTCATGAAGGCAGCTGAATCCTTTAAAATTAGCAGCAGACCTGGCAGTGTCCTACAAGGCTGTGTCTTTTCTAAATGCTTTCAGTTACAGTAAATTAATTATCAGGTGGAAAATAAAGTTTACACAATTTTTTACCCTAAATATAGTCGGTCTTGGCTGGTCTTTCACTTTGTATCTTTAGATTTTTACTGTAGCTACAAAATAAATGTAAATAAACTGTATCTGTGAAGGGCAGCCAAATTTAGCAGTAATTAGCTCTGTTGTTGAGTTTGTATGTTCTCTCTGTGCCTGTGGGTGACACAATGGTTAGTTCCACAGTTCCAGCATCCCTTGTTCTATCCTGAGCCTGGACTCCATCTTTGTGGATTTGAAGACTCATGTTCCTGTCTTGGTTTAGTCCAGGTGCTCTGTCTTTCTCCCACATCCTAAAGACATTCATTAGTTCAATTAATTATTCTAAATCGGCCCAGAGTGAGTGTGCATGACTACTAATGTAAATTTGTGCTTGCCGTGAAGTGGCCACTGCAGCTGATAAGACATTAAACAAAGATAGCGCTCATTCTCTTCCCTGTGTCTGTAGGGGTTTCCTGCAAGAACCCTGTCTTCAAGGACATGCGTTAGGTCAGTTGGTGTTGGTGTCGCTCCATGTGTGTTTGCATGTGGGCATATGCCATGTGATTGATTGGCTCCCTGTCTGTGTTAACTGCAACCCTGGATTTGATAAAATTAGTATAAAAATGAATGATTCATATCTGTAAACACATGACCACAAAAGCTCCATTAACATTTAGCTCTTAAGTAACAGAATATATGGTTTAAAATCCAACATTATTGTAATTATACTGTCAAATCTACAGGATATTTTACTTTATAGATGCACACTGTGGCATTATCAAGGCAGTCATTATGGGAAACTGAAACACAAGCTTTTTTCTTGCATTTCAGTCAAAACCAACAAACACAAGTTCGCAACTGAATTGTACATGAAAACTTAAGGTAATGTGAATAAATGTAGGCATTTTGTACATATTAATGGAAATAACACTGGACAATAGGAATTCCCAATACTTGTTATCCACCTCACCAAACAGCTGTACTGACTACTGTAGATAAACTGAACCAGAGATTAAGTTGCCAAATGCTGATGCTTAATGAAGACCTGATTCATTTAAATAATAACAATAAAAGTAAGTTTCAGCTAAAAAATATCTAAACATTATCATTTCAAGCGTTCTCTATTGGTGAACTGTCAAACACAAAATGTAGCTACAAGATAAAATGCAAATAAACTATATCTGTGAAGGGCAGCACAATTTAGCAGTAATTAGCTCTATTGTGTGACAGCTCCAGAGATCCTTGATTTGATTCTCAGACCAAACTTCCACATGTGAAGTTTGTATGTTCTCTTTGTGTCTATGGGTGGCGCAATGGTTAGTGCAATTGCATCACAGTTCCAGAATCCCTTGTTCTATCAGCAGTGGCGGGTGGGTTATGGAATTGCCAATCCACAGTGAACAAGGCTGATTTCATCCCAGCCTTGGCTTCTCACTACTCCCTGGACTTCCTGGCACTGACCGAGACCTGGATATCCCCCCAGAACTGATCCACATTGGCTGCTCTATCCTCTGCCTATGCTTTCTCCCATAGTCCACGGGAAACTGGCAGGGGAGGTGGTACAGGTTTGTTGTTGTCAAAAAAGTGGTGCTTCACACACTTTTCCCATTTAAACATATCATCATTTGATGATCATCACCTCTCCTTTTAATCACCTCATTGTTGTTATCTACCATGCCCAAGGTTTTCTAGGTGATTTCCTAAAGGAACTGGATATGCTCCTAAGCGTTCTGCCCACTGACAACACCCCTCTCACCCTTCTTGGTGACTTCAACCTCCCTGAAGACCAGCTCCGCTCATCTTGTGTTCTCTCTTTTATGGACTCCTTCTCTCTGTCAGTCAACAAATCTCCTCCAACACACAAGGATGGGAACATCCTAGGCCTTGTCTTCACACAACCTTTTCCAGCCACCAAGCTTCTGGTTACACCACTTCACTCCTCAGACCATCATTGGTAACCTTTACCATTCTGCTCACTATCCAGCCTGACACAACCCATTTGCTTCCTTCACCTACCAGACAAAATCTTTGGTTTGTTGCTCCTTCCTCTATAGCTTCCCAAACTCCATCATCTCTCGCTGACCCTGAATCTTTCTCTTCTTTGTCTTCGGACTCTGCCACTGACACTGATCTCTTCACTTTCCTCTTCCATTGACCTCCTATGTCCCCTATCTTCCAAACACAAGACGTCTGCTAAATCTGCCCCTTGGCTTTCTGATGTTTTGCACAGAAACAGAAAAGAACTGAGAGCTGAGGGAAAGTGGAGAAAATCTGTACTTGTCGCTGATCTCTACATCTACCGCAACCTAATGTCTAGATTCTCATCAGACATTACTTCTGCCAAGACTCAGTTTTACAAGGAGAAGCTGGAAAAATCTGCTGGGGATCCTCGCAAGCTCCACAACATAATTTCCTCACTTCTCAACCCCCCAGCTCCTCTGCCATCCACCCTGAATGCTGAAGACTTTGCAGTCTTCTATGACAGGAAAACTGCTGACATAATGCATCTTTCTACTCTCCCAGCAGAAGAAATTCTAAAAGTGACCCTGTCATGCAACCCTACAACCTGCTCAATGAATCCACTTTCTTCCACTGTGTTTCAGGCAATCTCACCTGCCATCCTACCATTTATCAGCTCCATTATCAACAATTCTCTATCATCCGGTCACATGCCCTCAG
>JAUZSU010152438.1:0-14468 GCA_034780255.1 Parotocinclus maculicauda
CATCTCCACATCATTGCATTCAGTTTTTATTCACAATTTGTTTAGTGTCCCAACTTTTTTGGAATCCGCTTTGTACACTGCCCACAAAAATTAAGGGATATTTCAAAATAAATACGAAGCGATTAAGAAAAGAAGCATTTGATTTTATTTATTTAAACAAAATAATCAGAAAAGCAAATGAAAGTCAAAGAAGTTGTTTGATTATGCAAATGTGATGCAAACTCGATTTTGGTGATTGAGTAGTAAGTGATATATATGGGGGTGAACAGAAGCAGGTTAAACTGGACGAGAGTGCCACACATTGACTGTTCAGTAGAGTGTATTGTCACCCAAGATACACTGCCAAAACACACTGACAGCGACGGGGCATGGAAAGGATCAGATTGTACAGCAGTTCTTGTGGGATCCTGTTCATAATAATTTTAAAATATCCCCAAATTTTTGTGAGCAGTGTATACAGTAAATTGAAAAATGTTTCCAAAGCAAGTTTCTGAAATAATGAAGGAATATCCAATTAGGACATAATGCAATCAGAGTTCCCACTATACCAGTGTTTGCTATCCAAACTATTTCTAGAACAAGGTACACCTGGGTAAAGGGATATGGGTGTGTGTATACACTTAAGCATAAGTTAACAATAAAACAATACATACATATATCTAATGGAGTCACCTTTAACAACTGTGTTTGTGTAGAGACTAAAGTATTATGCCACATTGTGAACCAGAAAATCCTAGCAACGCTATGGAACACTTTTCTAAACATCATTCCAGGTCACATACCAACCTTCTCCATATTTCTGTAGTACTGGTCCTTAGCGGAGGCAACGGCTGCCAAATTGTTAGCTTCTGCGGTAGCCTGCATGTGTCAACACATTAATTATTATTTTTTTGAAAGTGTGGTTGGAATGTAGACAGAAACTGGCAATGTGTGGGCTGACTTGTAATAAATGAGTCTGCAGATGGTTGCAGATTTATTCAGAATCAGAAGGTGTATGACCAAACAGAAAATTTATCAAAAACTAAAAGCTAGTTTTTTGGAGTGCTACAGTCACAATTGTAAAAATTAATTGATCTATAAAGTTTACTTTCAACATTACCCAAAACAATTCATCTGAGAAACCATAAAAAAAATGCAAAACCTAGAGTCAAATGTCTCTGTATCATGCTTTGTCATTACCTCCAGCATGGACTTTGGGTGTGGTAGGTCTTCTCCCTGATATATTTTGATATATGACTGAAATAAAATTTAAAAAGGATAAGATACATGAGAATTACAAAATGATACTGTAATCCAGACACACTTCAAATACACTCACCTTGAAGTACTCAAGCAGGCCCCTGCAGGTCACGTTGTTTCCATTGATCTCCTTCACAGCCAGCTTGTCAGGGTTTAGCAATATGGGAATGAGATTTTTCAGCTCATGTTTAAACTCTGGACCAACATCTGACAAATGAAGGGAGAACAAAACATGCACTTGAGCAAGCAGAGTCCAGATCTACTACTAAAGTCTTTGGAGCTGTGAGGTGACAGTACAAACAACAGCACTAAAACTGTTAAGCCTAACATACACTTTAATTTGTTGTATTATACATTAGTTATATTCTAACTCTCAATTAAGGACTAAATAACTGATGTGTGTGCTTAAATAAATCAACATAAATAAAGTTTATTTCATTATTTTCTGGAACAATTTCTGTAGATACTACAGAAGAAGGCTTTCTTGCATCACTGCTTATAAAAGATGTGGTGTGCAACTTATACACGTAATATGAAAAAAAAAAAAAACTGCAAATCTGTCAGGCTTACATTTTTTCATGGGGGCGGACAGGAATGGTAGTGTGAAGGTGTCCCAAATGTTGTGTTGCTAAAACCATTTGGTGCTTGTTAGGGACAGGACAAGCAAGTGATATTTAACAAAAAATAACACTTATTAGGAAAGTGAAAGTAGACAGAGTACATGGTACCATGAATTTAATTACATTTAATGGCACATATGATTATGCTGATACACAAGGTACAATGAAACTAGTCATACACACACAGATCAGACCAGGGAGGACATGCAAATTCCACACAGACCATAAAACTTCCATATCATGTCATCTTGTAGATAACTGTTTTTTCTAAACAACAAACATATTTTTGCTTTCTCTTCATATAAAATATATGATTTGATTAAACATTTTTTTAAAAAGTGAACAAAGAATGTGACAGCTATAGCTATTACAGGCATGTATTTGAAGAAAGAATTGATGCCAAGAATAAGAAAGCCATTTTCTGTTGGGCCACATGTCAGACAGGTCATCAATGACAAGGAGTTTGAAGATCTGCTAGTGTGGCCAGTGAAAATAGCATGGTAGGCATTTTAGGATGCTGTTGACATTTTCCCTGGCCACTACAGTGCACCAAACTGAAATAACTCAAAACTCATTGTGTTAAAGCATGTTGTCCACTTATGTCGCTGTATAGTGGTCTTTAGTGAAAATATTACTTTACAATACTTTATGGTAAAATATGCAGAGGCAAAAAAATATGACAAATATAAAGAAACAATTGACCTCATTTATGAAACCTTTGTAAAAAGACGAGCAAACTGCAAGTACTTCACGTGAAAAAATTTTTTTTATCAGATTTCTTACTATTGGAGCACATATACGGTAATACAATTATCATCATCATCTACACCCATAAATAACCACTGTTTGATAAAGGCTTTAAACTTAGGAACTGATCAAAACTCCTCTAAAATGTCTCAGAAAAAGCTATAAGAAAAAATAAAACTATTCTGAAAAACAATGTTTTATTGAGCAAAGTGCATTCAAATCGACATGTTTTGTTTTTAAGTCTATTGTGTTGTCTCTGGAAGTGAAGATATACAAATAATCCTACAATCTTCTAGTCAGCACTCAATTTGATCCGGATCTTGCTAGAACAAGATCAAAAGTTTCCTAGATCTATTTGATTATAGAAAATAAAATGGACAATATTAATAAACAAATTATTTGTTATTAAAATTAATTGTATTAAAATGGAACTTGTGTGTAACCTCCTTTCCAAAAATGCAAAGGCTCATTTTCTTTGATCATCAGTCACGTGCATGCTCAGGCTTCAGGAGTGCAAGTCTTTCATTGATATACATGTTATAATTTAAAGGGTACTGTATTAGGTGCCCACTTCCCGCATTACAGCATGCTCACATTATGCACTGCTTCTAGCCCTTATGTTTTCTTACCGATGCACCTATATTAATTATTAAGAAAGTAAAGCAATTCAAAAGCAGAAACAATTTTCAGATGCTATGAAAAGTTTACAAGTACCCAGGACCATGTGTAGATTAAGTTCCCATGCTGGGTTTCCCACAGCAATTTGACGTCATTTTCCCCACCCCACCAATCGGGAAACCCTGTAAGCCTGTATGTTTTGTTTCTATTTACGGCTACCAATGCGTTTACGCATGTTTCCTATATCACACAGAATGAGCCCCAGGCGTCGCGTTTAACACATATAATAGCTTATTACTGTCTTCTCAGCTAAAAATAGCAGGTGTTTTACGAGCGAGTTACCTGCATATTTGTTCTACTCACATTTCAGGAATGAGGACCAATGTGTCTACAATTCAACTGTATCCAGAGGCATGTATGTAAGCAGTGACTTAACAGATAGCTGTCCCCGAAAAGCAGGGCTTGTTGCAACCTTCAAGCCAGGGTGAGGTAGCAGAAAACAGGAAATAGATGTGAAGCAGGAATGAATGTGCTGTCTCACTGTCTGCAGCTCCTGATGCTGTGAACTCTTTACCTGAAAAATATTTGCCAGATTAAGTGGGTTCTGCTAGTTTGTTGACTTGTTTTACCTTATACTGATAAAGGATCTAAGTAGTTAACATGACATAATGACTGGAACATGATCAAAATTCGGCAGTTGTTTTAATATTACTGTTGGGCTCCTCAAGTAAAAGGCTTGGCCAATTTTATACTGACAGGAAGAGTGTCCTCACTGTAATCCATATACGTAGTACATAATCCACACAACAGTATGCAATCATTTCAAGGTAGAACAGCAGGGCCATTTCTTAAGTCTTCATGCTGTGACTTGTTTAGTTTCAACCAGTAACTCAATGCGTATAACACGATTACTCACAACAAGAAGCCATAGAGGGTTATTAGACTACACTATACTATAGAACTTTACTACATTCCCCAGCCAAAATTAGTTTGATCTCATGCATTACACTCTCTTACATCATCAAAATATCTTAAGACACCACTCTTGCAATCATTTTAATGATTTTAAATTTGACCACGCTTTGTACAGCTACATATTAATAAGGCAATAGCCATGTTTAAGAATAAACTTTAGAGCTTTGTACTATTAAATGCTATATGTATCTTACACCTATACTTTGTCTGCATTTAAATATTAGTATTCAGTCTCTATAGGTGGAATTGATTTAGAATTCCACCACCTTACCCACCACGTTATGTAAAGCTATGCCTCTTCGACATTCAAAGTTCATAAATGAATAATATGGAGAAACCTGCACACCAAGTCAGTGACATAATACTGCCCAAAAAAACTAAGGGATATTTCATCATGGGATATTTCATCATGGGATATTTCATTTTTAAGTATCCCCTTATTTTTGCAGTATAGTTATTGATATTTATTACCAGGCTTATATATAATACTACAAGTTTGTAAGACTAGCTACGTCCATTACTATGTTCAAGTGTTGTTCTGCACTTGCTGCAACCAGACTAAACTGAAAATGTTGTACTGAACTGAACTAAACTGCTGTACTGAATCGGTGCATATAGACTTTAATGGCTACTTTCACTACCTGATGTTTTGCTTTCTGGTGTATTTTATGCTTCACTGTGAGGGAAGTGGAGGTGTGTGTGTGTGTGTGTGTGAGAGACTATGATCATAATGATACCACAAATGAACTCAATGCTCAGGCTTTCACATATTAATCACAGCAGTTTATTTTCTGTAGTAAAATATTATTGTTAACTAAGTTAGGGACATTGTAACTAGCCATCACACAGCTTTAGTTCTTTAGCTTGTCATAAGCCTACATACTAAGCTTTTCTAGCAATCACACTGATTTACATTAAACACACAGTCTGCGCAGTCTACTTCACATTACCTGATGATCAACCAACACTTAATTTGAAACAATGTTTTTTGTAATCAAATTACTTGAGTTTCTCTACAAATCCCTAGTTCGGAGTGATTCTAATCCTACACTAATTTTTGTGAGCAGTGTAATTGTGGCAGATAAAGTTTGTTAAAAATAATGATTTATTCAAAAAGGATTTTCTTCTCAAACTAAACTTACTTCAATTACAGGCTAAACTACAGGTTTCTAATAGTTTAATGTGTGAGAATAAACTCATCAAAATGTTAATTTTTTATAACCCTTTTTACCCATCTATACCTATAGGAGTGCCATGGGTACTGTATTTCTATTTAGTGATTTCAAATATACATACAAATATACCAGCTTAACAAATATGCCTACTACTAAATTATAAGTATACAGATTATGTTTAAGTTCACTTCAACCAAAACCTAATTTGCAACAATATTGTGCATTTCTGCTGGGAACAGTTTAAATTACCTATAGTCAATGAACCAATCTTTGAGTAATTAAAGCAAATGCATTGTACAATGATGCATTCATTATTCTGCACTTCTGCGAAATTACACGTTTACAAAATCATGCATTCATTGAGAAAGACATAAATTGTACCTACTTGAAGACGTTTTTCCAAGAACTGATTTCCTCCCTTCAACCCATAGTCATACTCATAAGGAAAGCTCCAGTCTCTGATCAGAAACATAAGTGACTGTGGCAAAAGACAAATAGGAGTATGTTAAAACTAAACAAGCAATTATCATTATAGATTGCTTGGTATTTCTGTATTAACCCTTTCCCTTTCAGTCGTGATTTTATTATCAAGATTTTTCAGTACATCATTTTCAGTAGTCAAAAACATTTTTAATATGATATCAAAGTGGAGATAATATACTAAAATCACATAAAATCACGCTTCAGTGATTCACATTTCACAGAGTTTGTAGCCTGGCTTGTTCTACATCATATGACGTAAATTCCCATATCACACACAATAAATACAAATTGTCAGATGACTCGCTTGAGCATTTTGCTTCTCTCTTTATCTCCCATGGTTCTCTCCATCTCAGAGACACAGAGAAAAAAACATAAACACATACATTGGGTTTGGACAATTTGTGAGGCCATTAGAGTGTTCTAGATTGGTGTATTAATAGCATAAATTATTATCAGACTATGGTATGGATAAAGAAAATGTAGATAAAGAGAACAAAATTAAACTTACCAAGGAAAACAATCCAATATTTTAAATCTGTGAGTAATAAAGTACTTTAAAGTATGTTAAAATCTATATTTAGCTGTTAATTTGAAGGTAAATTAGAGTCAGGTGTTTTTGAGTTATGAGTGGGTGCCCTGTTGTATTTCTAAATCAAACAACACATTGTGGAAGTTTATCAAGGTACAAAGAGTTTTTTAAGGACCTTAAAAAATATTGAGGTTCATCAGGCTGGGAAAGCTTACAACATAAAAAGGTAAAGTGCTTGAGTGTTTGAAATCCATGGTAAAAGCATTTTCATAGACAAAAAATTGTATGTCAAGTCAAGGCCTGTCTAGGAATGCACTACTGCATAAAATGTTTAATCGGAGCCTGTTCTAATGCTGCATTATTTTGAGAAGTTAAAATTAGTCTGACCAATCAAAGCTCCGATGTCAGGCAGAACAGATGTGGAAAAAAAATATCTGGCAGAATATAGCAGAAAGGCTGGGGCATGGCGGTGAAAATCTCACAGTGACCGTTTTATTTTTATACAAGTGCATGCATATGAACACACACACACACACACACACACACACACACACACACACACACACACACACACACACACACACACACACACACACATATATATATTTAAATTTTTTGTTATGAGCTTATGGATCTCTAAAATATATATATATATATATCTGTGTGTGTGAGAGAGAGTGTGTTTTGCTGCAGAGTAGAAGCACCAGTCGGCACTAGGGGGAGACGCGGCAGCCAGAAGGAAGTCGAGAGGAGGGCTTTGCTTTTGGTGTGTTCCGGTGCGGTCCCAGTTCTCCAGACTGGATGTTTTTTATGTCCTGTGTGGTATTGTAAAAATCTGACCTCAGTGTTAGCTCCTACCTGTTTGTGAAAAGTTGCTGAATGTGCTAAGAGCCATTTGTTCATGGGTCGATTGTATAGGTTTGGTTATGTGGCTACACATGCCCAATTTCTGTTTTTTTCCTGGTTTGTATTATATAGGAAATTAGGTTAAGAATATGCAATTTGTTTTTCCTTTGTTTGGTAAGTTTAGATAGTTTTTCGTGTCTTAGTTACTTTGGTTTTGTTTGTTGTGTTTCCCTTCTCTCCCTTAAGTGTTATTGATTCATGTTTTCATGAATTTTGTTACTTATAAATTAACAAACCCTTTTAATACTGCAATGCATGATTGCATAAGTTGGGAATACTGGGAGGGCTCGGGACACACAAAGGATATGATTAATTATTTTGTTGTTGTAGTTTTTTTAAGCTGGGGCCTGACCTAGAACGTGTCGTAAATATATATATATTTTATCAAAATGTTATTGATTAGCCCTTTAGTTTGTGTACATGAATAACGTTTTTTCTTAAAACCGGCAAGCTGTTTTCCCTTACCTGAAAAGGCTTTTGAAATATTTCATTCATTGCCAGTCGACCATATTCTGTGAAGAGCTGCAGATGGGGGAAAAAATGAGAAGACTATAAAGTGAATACAAGACCATTATTGCTTTGCAGGAAAAACATAAATGTCAAATTTAGTGTCACTTTCATAATTCCACAGATTTTTAATAAGGACGTAATTAACAGTCAACATTGGAACAGGCCAAGTAAGCTAATACATTTTTCATGATTGTCATGATGTCATTTCAAAAAGTGAAGAAAAAATGCTGTTCTCATAAAATTGTTATTGTATTATATCTGAATTTCTCCGATTTCAAGAAAACAATAAATATGAAGAAATAAAGAAGCCACATTTCCTATGCATTTTGTATGACGCTTTACCAAGTACATAGATTGTGAGATCATGAGAGTTTACTAACCTGAAGCTGCTGCAAGTCATCTTCTTGGATATTCTGCGAGAGGTTGTAAATCTACCGAACAAGACTATGTATACATCAGTAACACTGCATTTTAAAGACACCTTTAGGAACTTTTATGAGGATAATATGTAAGAGACGTGGCTGCACCTGCATTGAGCTTGTCATTGTGCTGAGAGCAAAGATTGTGGCACAGTCTTTCACTGTGGACTGGTTATCAAACGCTCCCTGTGTGTCCATGAGCAGCACTGCCACCTTCAGGCAAAAATTGTTATAACCTGGTTATAAATGAACAATTATTGTTTACAGTCAGGGTGAAGCTTATATACGGCTTTACAGTGTCCTTAATTGCCTATTAAAATTATATTACCATACAAACAACATATCAAATGGACGGACACATAGCACTTTATTAAGAAATCTAATACTGGTTAGAGCCTTCTAAACAGTGTCAATTCTTTGTGGCATGGATGCCATAAGCTGAGAGAAACATTTAAATTACTTTGAAATTCTGCTCCATGTTGACATGCCAAGGGGTGTATTTTCATGCTGCAAAGCTCTCATTCTACATCCCAAAGATAGTTTACTGAACTCAGATACGTGATTGGAAAGGCCCCTGAAGAATACTGAACTTTGTAATCTCAAACTGGTTTCAGGAACATGACAGAGTGGTTATGAGCTTTGTGCCATTGTGAATGATCATGCTGGAACAAGCCATTAAAAGATGGGTCAAGGACGGTTGTGAAGGGTTGTGTTCCCTTTTGTTTAGCAACAACAAGCAAATAGGCTGTGGCTATCAAGCCATGATTTGTTAGTATTAACAGAGCCAAGGTGTGCCAAGACCAAATTGCCCACACCATCAGACTACCTCTACCATCATGGACTGTGGACAAAAAGGAGAACAGATCCATGAATTCATGCTGTTGGTGTCAAATTGTGACCCGATTTTAAACTCCACATAGCCTTCTGCTATAATTTGCCGTGTTGTTTATTCTTAGATGCCGTTCTGCTCATTGTAAACATACAGAGTGGTTATCGGAGTTCTTAGCCTTTTAGTCAGCTCGAACCAGTCTGAATATTCTCTACTGACCTGTCTCATTAACAGTATGTTTCTATCCACAAAACTATTTACAGCCGATCAACAGTTACCAAAATACTCAAATCATGATTTGAAACAGGCAAAGTCACTGAGATCTAGGGATGTAACAGTACACAAAAATCACAGTGTGAATCACACCACTGTTGGACATCATGGAAAATTACAAGTTTGTACAACAGTAAAAAGCAATAAGAAGCTGAAATGCATAGTCTCTTCCATTTAGTTTAAACAGATCGTGTAAGTAGGAGTTCCACCCAGTGTCATAGAGTCCCCTCTGAAGTAGTACTTGAATATTCAGACTAGAAGTACTCTGATGTTGCTGCCATATATCTTCATTATTTTATGTGCTTCTCTGCTGCCACGTTAATGGCTGATTAGATAATTGCACGCCTAACTATTCTGGCTGTACACTTTTTACACTATTTACTTGCTTGATAATATATCAGTGAAATATGAAAGATGTTGGTAGTGACTGCACCATGAATGAGTGTTGGAAATATAGTCAGCTAAGTACATGCATCATTAGACAATAAACAAAAATAAAATAATTAATAATCGATATGTAATACACACACATACACACACACTTTGCTAGATCAATTAGGAGATACTTGAAATTTCCCATAATAAAATATCACCTGATTTTCGTGAGCAGTGTATTTTCCAGATATTACTGTACAATTTTGTACAGTTTGTAAATTAAGTTCTCTCCATAAATATGACCTAAAGCATAATCAGATTTTCACACCTAAAATGGATAAAGAGAACTCACTAATTAAATATTACATATCTGTAAGTGGCAAACGTATGTGAACCTTTGTTTTCAGTATCTTGTGTGAACCCCCTTGAACAGCAATAACTACATCTAAATTTCTACAGCATCCTCAGCAGTGCTATACCTCGCCTTGGGGGAATTGTAGTGCATATTTGACTATTGGTGAGCTTCCTGACATGAACTACTCACTTCAGGTCTTTAGAGCCGTTGTCTTGCAGATGTTCTGACAATTGTTGCTCATATACAACAAAACGATCCCAAAGAGCCAACAATAGTGTTACATAGTAAAGGTTCAATTCCTGACATAACACTTCACCATTCACAAAATGTTTCAATAGCCTTCTTACTTGTCCAAGTGATTCAGCAAACAGCAGTCGGGCAGTTCAGTGTTCTTTTTGGAGAGCGGTAGCCTTCTCCTTGCAAACCTAACATGCAGATGGTTTTGTAGCCTTTTCCGGCCTCAACTCTGAGCAATCAAAACTACTCATACCTAACTGAAAACACCCAACTCTAATTTTTACCTTTAATTAACTGCTAATTTTAGATGGACCACTTTAGCCACACACAGATATGTAATATTGGCTTTCATCAATAAATAACTAATCAAGTATAATATTTAATATTGTTTGTTTACTTGGGTTCTCCACCTACTTCTGTGACTTTTTTTGAAAAAATGATGACGCATTAGATAACATTTACACAGAAAAACAAATGATAAGCCTTTGACAAATTTTGAATTACCACTGAATGCAGCGTGCCAATATTGTCTAGATTTTTAGTACTGCATCCCATCTTTAAATGTTATTCACAATTAAATACTGATGGTGGTCAGCCCTTTACAATACATGTGACCCTCTTTGCAGTACATATAGCCCTTTACAATACATACATACTTGGGATTGGCCTTTTAAGATAATGTAATATTGTAAAGCTGCTTTGAGACAATGCACCATTGTAAAAAGCGCTATATAAATAAAATTGAATTGAATTGAACAAAACCAGACTGATTAAGGTTGATTTCAGTTTTACCTCTTTTCCATTTCCTTTCCTCATAGTAAAAACTTTACTCCACAGCTGGATGCCAGTGGTTTCTGGCTCTGAACCACCTCTCCAAGAAAATCCCGTCAGGGGTTCGTCATCCCGCCCAAGCCAGTCTTGATCAGGCTATAAGACCACAAGAAAAGTAGTACATTTTACTGGATTTACCAAGGGGGGAAAGCAACAAAACATTTATTTTTTCAGATTTAATATGGCTTTTAAGCCAGTAAAATGTCTATAAAAAGTTTTTGTAGCATACACTTTACTTCTTTCACACACAAACTGTTCATATGTAAAGCCTCATGAAAACATTTTGAAGAAAATAAATAAAAGTTAGACATGAAACAACAGAAACTCAATTCTATCAAATATGTTTGTAGAACAAACTTGCTTACTGGCAAATTTGTGAAAATGAACAATAACTTATGCATAAGAAAACTACCGAATGCAAAAAATAAAAGCACAATCCGACACCTGCCATGTCATAAAGCAGCTGCTGCTACAACCTCTGCCAAAAAATATGGAATCACCACACTTAATACTTTGTATCAAACCAACAACCCATAATTGCTTGATAATGACACCAAATATTTTTGTTTAACACAATTGACTTTGTGAAGCATACCACAACCTAATAAAATCAATTGTAATTTTTTTTTCTCTTGGCTAAGAAACATGGAATCACATTGTAATAGCATTTCTAAAACACATACCTACACAAACTAAACACACTGATGAATTTAAAAGGGATTTAAAAAGAACCACTTATGTAGTGTGGATGATTGGGTGAACATAACATTCAGTGAGGAGTCAACAAACTGCATTGCCTACATTACCTGCATTCCCTTTTCATTCCACTGACCGAGGTGTGGTGATGAAGAAGACATTTTTCAGAATGATAAGGCATCTTGCCACAGAGCAAAGACAGTGTTAAAGCTTTTCTTTAGGAAACGTTGCGCTTGGATACATTTCAGTTAAAGATTAGTAGCATACATTTTAAAATGTATTTCCATGATAAATTCTCTATCAAAATTAAGTCTCTATTAACATCAGCGGCCATTCCAGCAACACACACAAAATTATATCTATACACAGAGTTATCTCAAGACTAGTTACATACAAACACTCAGTCATTGTCAATTTAAAGTAATCAATTACCCTAACACATGTTTATGGAATGTAAGAGTAAACCAAAATACCCAGAGTAAACACATGCAGACTCATGCTACCCAAAAAGCCACCATGCCACCTGGTTGCTTGGTGAACATCCACCCTGCTCCACCAAGACGGTGGCGTGATGAATTCAGCTGGAATATTTGGAAATTATACTGCTCACAAAAATTATCTGATTTTTCCAAATTAAATATCCTATGATGAAAAATCCCCTAACTTTTGTGAGCAGTGTAGCTGGTTTTCCCTTTAAGGTACCTGGTAAAATGGACTCTGCAAGGTGCGTGTAGTTCCTAACCAACCATATTCTGCTATGGTATAAAAAGAAGAATTACACAATACAATCATTTTCATGTATTACAATACACCATTCCATGCTGTAAAAACACCATTGACTTCTTAACTGCTATAGTCAGAAAAGGAGAAAAAAAATTACATTTTGGCCACCAATATCTTGTGACCTCAAATCTGTAGCACATCCCTAAATTAAACACTACAATAGACTCTAGGCCAAACAAAAATGGCAAGAGCATAATATTTTTTTTCTAACATTGTGTAGTTGTATGCAATATGGGTTTGCACATTAAAATGTTTGCACATTAATGTGTGCATGCAGAATGACTCACCTCCCTGTGCAAATATCGAAGCATGAAATCCAGGAGAAAACTCTTGCCCTTGCGGAAAGCACCAGCAACAGATATTACCACAACTTCCATGTCTCGAATATCTGGTGCTAAAAGAATCCGTTCAAGAGCTTTTGTGTCCAAATCAAATGAGTGTTCCACCTTATTGACGGTAACAATTTGGACTGGGCCAGCTTCACCACCCATCTTTGGTTCTTAGCTGTGGCAGCCTTGCTGTTGATAAAACAAAATACACATTAGGGTTTAATTACTGCCCAGTAGACATAAATGCATAGTGGGTATAACTTCTAACTACTATACTGTATCAAGCTTGCCAGAGGATGCAAATTAGGGAACAACTAACCACAGAAAATAGAAGACTATGACAAATTTCTGAAGTCAGCCATCTACGAAACTTAGCGGAGTCAAGAAAAGACAAGAAAAGCAACAGTTGGCAAGACATTATTGCTATGATCAATAACATACCAGAAGGCAGGTTGCCAATTCAGGTGTTTGAGAGATATGAGTTCAAATAACTTTTGAATACAATTCTAAGGTTCCACTGTATACACTGCCAAAGTAACTTTCCCTAATCAACAAAACCAGAAAATATTAAGATATATTTTTGTAAATATTGCACACCCCAAATACAAATCATCCTAAAATGCGCTGCGTGAAACAATGAAGGGCCTGTTTGAGCCATTAGAAACATGTGATGCAGCATGAGAGCTTAAAAACATGCTTTACTTCACTCACAGATCTGCACTAATGAATGAATGACTTTGTTTCTGCCATTTTAATCATTCTTATCCATGGGCACTTTCACACAACTTCTATATTTCTACTTGTTTCGTTGTACAACTGCGTCAGCATAGTTTTACCTTCCAAGATAAATGCAGGCTAACCAGCAGAAGCCTTCTACTGACTTGAAACTACAGTTGTACAGCCAGGTGTGGCACATAAAAACACAAGCAGCAACATGTCACACGTTTCAGTGTGGTACGCATAATAATAAATGAAAAAAGTTAAATTCTTAGATGTGTTGTACAACTGTAAGTGTTTTCTATTACCACACTGTATAACTAAAGATAAGAGTTGCCACACAGAAATCACAAAGTCACGCCAAAGGAAAGGTGTGTTCAAAAAATAACGAAATCACACACATTCCTTTAGAAGTAGTTCATCAGGAGCTCGTGTGGGTTTTACAAGGTGAACGTCCTGCAGACCTGGGGTGGGATGGTCCAGGCCAGAACAGAATTCCTGGTAGCTACGTGTCAATTTTAGGGATGGTCATTTTCTTTGGTAGACAGCAACAAAACATGGAGAAGATGAAAGGTTGGAAATTATGCGAGGGAACGATGGCTTTTAAACCAGCGTCAGATTACAAATTTAAGGCTGAAAGACCGATATGCCATTTCTGTTAGCGCACAAACACAAATAACAATCAGTGTGTAATAATGACCACGACAGTTACATCAGAAGAAAAGTTTTAGATGACATACGATCCACTAGTTAAGACAGACCCGAAAATATGTCATTACGCAAGCAAAGTAGCATGACAACTAAAGCGAAAACTTTTGAAAC